>CM031239.1:606071768-606319570 GCA_018340775.1 Taxus wallichiana var. yunnanensis | reverse complement strand
GGTTGTATTGCTTGTTATCCTTTTTTGTTTTTTGTTTTCAGTTTGTCTTTTTTTACCTCCTTCCGAAAAACTTTCTAATCTTTTCTTGTAGGACCCACTCTCAAAAAGGTGGATAAAACACTCAAAAACTACTAACTGTAGGTTTCCAATGGTGTACAACCAAACCACATTAAGATCAAAAGATAAAAAAACACCACATTCAAAACATTGTATTTGCAGGTTCGGTTAAGAGCTATGGCTCAACCGCTTAACTAGAACATAACCCCCTTGGCATAAGCCTTAAGCTACAACAAAGGGGGTGGTTCTAGGAACCCCAAAGTAGTCCACACCTTGAGGGAACTGGTGGATGAAATGGGAACCTTTTTATCCTACCTGACTAGTAAAGCCTTGTGAGTTAGAGTCATGGATATCCTTAGTGGTGACCCCAGTGTGATTCATTCTGAGCAAGATCTTTTCTCAAGGTTTCAAAGGGGTAAAGTAAATTCAACAGCTAAAATAGTGTCATTGCTCTCGGATATACTTTGACACCTAGTTGAGAGAGCCACCTAGAAGCCAAACATTGTCCAAGCCAATTTAAGGTAGAGGCCACAAACAAACAATTTAAACAAAAACCTCTTTTTCTATTTTCTTCTTTTGTTTTCTTTCTTTTTGTAGTAGTGTTCCACACTCACTTTTTCCCAAACACTCCTTGTTTGGGATCCATCTTTCACTTTTCTTTATCTTTTTCATTTTCCAAACACTCCTTGTTTGGATTCTACTTTCATTCTCATTTCATCTCTTTTCATCATCTTTCCTCTTCATCATCATCATTCACTAACTTTCATTTTACTCTTGAATTTTCCCCATTTTTCATTCAATTTTTCATCTCTTTTTCATTATTTCATTATTTCAATTTTCATCCTCATTGTATTCTCCATTTGATCTTCTTTCATTCATTTGGAGTTCTCATTCACTTATTTGAGTCTTCCTCTTTTGCGGTCATCAAATTCTTCTATCTTTCATACTCACCTCATTTTGAGTTTATCTCCCATTTCATTCTTGACACTTAAACATTTGGATTACATTTCCCAAAGTTTAAGTTTCCATCTTCTTTTCAACATCAAGTCTTGAGTTGTGGATATCCACATCCTCACTCAAGCACTTTCATCTTACGACTCACATCTTGATAGTGTTATGTTCCACTTTGTCACAACTCAATTTCATCACATCTTATCTTCATTCTCTTCTTGCATCCTTTAGTTTGACATCATCATCATTAAACTATATATTTTTTTTCTTCACGTCTCTAACTTGACAAAATATTTTGTTGTGTTTTAGACACTTCATCATATCTTCTTTTCCCAACATTTACGTTGTCAATATTTGAGTCTTATCCTTTCATTAGCCTCTTCCTTCTTAACTAATTCTTGTTAAGGGTTGAGCACATCACATATGATTTGACTCCTTTTTCATACCCTCTTCCCATCTAGCATTCACTTTGCTAAGTGGTAGAGTGCATTTGCAATCAATCTATCCTCGCTCCTCCACTCTAGCATTCACATTGTTAGAGGTTGAGCACATTTGGAATTTTTCACTATAACTCTCCTCCATTCTAGCATTCACTTTGTTAGAGGATGAGAACCTTCACCACATTGAACCACTCTTCCATCTTGGCATTCACTTTGTCAAGGGTTGAGTTTATCAAACACTTTCACACTTCCATCTTGACATTCACTTTGTTAAGGGTTGTGCGTCATTCATATCTTCCAAAATTCTTTCCCATCTTAGCATTCACTTTGTTAAGGGACAAGTTATTACCAAACTTAATCACACCTCTCTTCCATCATCACATTCACTTTGTTATATGGGTTGAGTTATCTTTCACATCTCTCTTTTTCTCCCTCCCTCTTTTAAAAATGGTGGGAACACAACATAGAGATTATAGTCCTTTTGGAAGGAATGAATGACATCAAAATCCTTTTGGAAATTTTGATAGTGATAATGACCAAAACTCTGAGGATGATCAAAATGACATCTCACTCGAAGAACAATCCCATGTCAAAAATATCTTACGTATGAATAAAGACCAATTTTTTCTTCATCTCCTTGAGATGGGAGAAAAATTACCCTCTGATTTTGATGAGGATATTCTACAAACATTACTTGGAAAACCACCACCTAACAAGGGTGAACCTTTCATTTCAAAAAAAAATGATGATGAGGTAGAGCCCTAGTCACATGAACAATGATGATCAAAACAAGTCCACCTCGAACAACACCAAAGGTGATGAATCAAACAAAGACAAATATGATGAAGGGAACAAAGGAAAATCAACTGATTCGGCCACCGATCCCACTCAATCCCTCATGAATCAAATTAATGACATGGCTAAGCAAACTTGCTATCTTAAATTCCAAAGTCACCAATGAATCCCATAACAATGAGGCACCAAAGAAAACTAGTGATGCTTCATTTAAAATTCATACCACACACACAAAGATAACAACAACTCTATGAGTGATGGTTCCTTATCTTTCTTACAGAACAACTCACCATTTTCCCAAGAATGGAAAATGATGAAGGACACCATCTCAGGTATGCAACATCAATGCAAAAAACAATTCAACTTTGAAGAATTGTGTCCTTACCCCTTTCGATAAGGACATTTTATGTGTCCCCTTTCCCAAATATTTTGAGATGCCCAAATTTGACAAATACAAGGGAAAGAATGATCCTAGAGAGCATATCAAGGAGTTTTATATGGCTTTCCAGAGGTGGCCTATAGTGATGTCTTCTTAATGTGTCTCTTTCCATGAAGTCTAGGTGGACAAGCCTTGGACTGGTTTCTACACCTCCCAAGGGCTCTATACAAAATTTTGTGGACCTCTCAGAGAAGTTTCATTAAACATTTCTCATTCAACCTAGACTCTAAAATTACAATGATGGATTTGTGTAATGCCAAACAATGAACAAATGAAACCTTTGCACAATTCCTACAAGATGGCATGGGATTGCTAGTCATTTCCCATGCTCCATGCCTGAGAAACAACTTGTGAGAATATTTGTACCTAACCTCAACAAGTGAGCTATCCTTTCACATGCAAATGCATTTCCTTAATACTTTTGAAGAAGTTATTGAGAAAGGATCACAGATTGAAAAATCCCTTGTCATAAAAGGTTTGATTAAACCTCATTCAAAAGATAATGGGAAACATAGTAACCATCCTAATAGCTCTCACCAAGACAAATCTAAACATGTTAACCACAAATCATAATATGGTCAATGATGGTGTTATAGACAACCACAATGTCCACAACATCCAAAACACTCAGACTAGACCAAACAAAGGTAAACAACCTCTTGTTGTTTCTAGCAAAGAGGTTTCCTCCTCTCTGATTCTAAGCGATGTCATTTCACTCCTTTGGGAGAACCTCTATCAAGTGTCCTCCAACAACTCGTTAATGAAAACATGGTTACCTATCCCATCACCAGACCTTGGGTTGAGGGAGAACCCAAGCCTACTTGGTATAAAGTTGATACTTATTGTGATTTTCATCGCATTGATGGTCACCCAACTGATCGATGCTTTCACTTACGTCACTTTTTCCAAGACCTCATTGATAGTGGAGATATCATTGTTGAAGAACCATCACCAAATAAAACACCCAAAAAAATCTCAAGGTGTTCTCAAACCCATTTCCCAAACATGGTGGTGATAATAAAAATGTTGACAAAGGTCCCTCTACAATAATAACATTGATTTCAGTTCAATTATCTCATTTATTGAGGAAGTACCATCTATAATGGTGACCATTAAATTCAAACCTTTGAGTAATGTTGTGACCACATGCCAAAGGAAGATGTGGGTTCCCATGGAAAACCAACCTTCTACGTCTTCTACAGAACCTCAAACATCCAAACCAATAACTCCTTTAAATCAAAAGTCAAACTCTAATGCCAAATCTCCCACTCTTGGTCAGTATGACTTCATCAAACAATTAGCAACCATGCCATAACACATATCTCTCTAATGGAACTATTAAAAGAGTCACCTAGCTTTTAGGATATTCTCACTCGTGCTCTAAATGAATCACGTGTTCCTCATACTCTCAATGTTCAACAGTTTTAGGCTATGATCACAAACCTTACACCTGAAACTCCTATCCTATCTTTTGGCCCTCAAGATATGTTGAACCCAAATCTGATTAACAATAACTCCTTGTACATTAAATCCTACATTACAGACCATAAGGTCAAGAGAGTTCTTATCGACAATGGAGCAAATCTTAACATCTTCTCTATAAAAATGCTTCACTTTCCTTTGGTCATACAATAGATGACTTAGATGTTAATATCATTACCATTCATGGTTATGATAATACCGAGCACCATCTCATGTGGTACCATCACTCTTCCCATACAAGTAGGCCCACAACTCCTCGACATTATATGTCATGTAGTTGATGCAAAAACATCATATAACCTTCTTTTGGGTAGACCTTGGATACATGTGATGCACGTGCAGTACCTTCCACCTTCCATCAATGCATAAAGTTTCCACATAACGGATAGAGAGTTCACCTTGCATGGTGATACTTGACCCCTTTGAATACTTGTAAGTTTTTTTAAGCAAGGTACAAAAAAAAATTATTGTCCATCTACTGATATACAAACTAGATCTAGTGCAACTCTATTGTTACCAACCATATTGACCTACATAATATTACACCTCATGCTTTTACATCTTCTTAAAAGAATCTACATCTAAAGTCACTTGAGGATATTCCTCACACTTTGCACCTTCCTCTGAAGAATATCTACATCTAAGGTGTCACCTGAAGTTACATTCTCCCATAAAGGCTTAGGTGAGTACACACTTGAAAATGCATTTCTTGTTGGAAAACTCCCATTATCACCTCATAGCTATGGGCATCCTAACGCTCCTCATCTATGAGAACCTCCAACTTACTATCTTGGAAACACTCTTTGGAGATGATATGGATATCTAGAAGATGAACATATTCCAATCTCTGAATGACTCTTGGCTATACAAAGACAGATGGCGGAATGCTACGAAATCCACTGATTACACCAAGGGCCATAGAATGATGAAAAACATGAACTGGAAAGGAAGAGGCCTTGGCCCACAAGACATGGTGTTCTTGAACCTATGAATATCAAGTCTAATCTTTACACATATGGTTTAGGGTATGAGACATATGAGAAGAGGCCTATAGTCTTTGATGTATTACCTAGTGATGAGGACTCAAATTTGAAGTTGAGACCGGTTCCACACATAGCCTCTTCAAAGACCTAGTTGAAACTACACTTTTCCTCAATACTTATCCATTCAACCCTTGATGTTGTTTATCCTTCCCTCATTGATCAGGACCAATAGTGTCATATTTCCATGGACCTCTTTCAAAATGATGAGGCCATCCAGGAGTTCCTCGGGGCTCGAGACCCTTTTCCCTTGTCGGACCACAAGAAGGGTTTTGATATAAACCTTGATGCTACCACCTACTTTGGAAAAGAACTTACAATCTCCAGTCCTAAAGAAAAATAAATTAAACACAAAAAAAAAAATTATATCTCATAGTGAAAACCTTTCTGAGGCATTATACGAGAAGAAAAAAATGAAAAAGAAAAAGAAAGAAAAGGACACATCTCCTAGTGAAAACCTTTCAGAGGCACTAGAGAGAGGAGATTTGGATCTAGAAATATCAAAAATCTACACAAGCCTACAACATCATTTCAAGATAATGACACTTCTAAGTTGTTGGTAGAAGAGATGACAACCATTAACATTGGAACTAAGACCAACCAAAATTGTTACAACTAGGTGCCAGTTTATTTATCAGAAACTAAAATCAAATCCTTCACAACACTTCTAATCAAGTTTCAGATGTATTCACTTGGTCTTACAAAGATATGTCAGGCCTTGATCCTTCTCTTGTGGTTCATCACCTTGTGGTGCACCCAGATGCTAAACACTGTAAAGCAAAAACTACGTAAAATGCATCCCAAGGTCACATTGCTTGTTAAGGTTGAACTACAAAAATTATTGGATGCAGGCTTCATATGGTGCATTGAATACTTAGAGTGGATATCTAATATGGTACCAGTTGTGAAGAAGACCCCAAAATCCATATTTGTATAGATTTTTGTGACATTAACAAGGCATGTCCCAAGGATGACTTCCCTTTTCCTAATATTGACATGATTGTTGATTCTACTTTGCGGGCCATGAGATGTTATCCCTTATGGATGGATTTTTTCTAGGTATAACCAAATTCAAATTGCTGAAGAAGACCAACATAAAATAACTTTTACAACCCCATGGGGAACATTTTGTTACAAGGTCATGCCTTTTGGCCTTAAAAATGTTAGTGCAACTTATCAACGTGTCATGACTGTTATTTTCCATGACCTTCTTCATGACATAATGGAGGATTATGTCGATGATATTCTTGCTAAATCAAAGACTAGAGTGGATCATCCAATAGTTCTTAGGTGTATATTTGAGTGGTTAAGGGAATACAAGGTTCACCTTAATCCAAAAAAATGTGTCTTTGGTGTCACTTCAGAAAACTTTTGGGATTCATTGTCTCACGAAGAGGAATTGAAGTGGACCCTACCAAGGTCAAAGCTATAATAGATATGCCACCTCCTCAGAACCTTCGACAACTAAGGGGCCTACAAGGAAAAATACAGTCTATTCATCACTTCATCTCTCAATTGGTAGATAAGTGCCATCACTTCAACCAACTTCTTAAGAAGGATGTCCAATTCAAATGGACACAAGACTATCAAGATGCCTTTGCAAAATTGAAAGAATACCTACATCTCCATCGGTACTCATCATGCCTATACATGATAATAAACCTATGTTGTTGTATACATCTACAATAGAACATGCCATTGGGGCATTATTGGCGCAACACAATGATAAGGGTCAAGAACAAGTTGTGTATTACTTGAGAAGAACTCTCCTTGAACATGAGACCAAGTACTCACATGGTTGAAAAGGCTTGTTTAGCGGTTTCTTATACTTTTGGCAAAGTTGTGACACTATCTCCTAAATCATACCACCAAGCTAATTTCAAGGGTTGATCCTCTTAAGTACCTACTTTTGAGACCAGTCATAACAGGATGAATGTCTAGTTGGATTGCACTACTCAATGAATTTGACATTGAAATTGTCAATCAAAAAAAGCTATCAAAGGTCAAGCACTAGCAGATCAACTAGCCACACCACTTCTAGGTTCATAACCATTAAATTTTGAATTTCCAGATGAAGACCTTTTGTACATAGAAGCAACACCCTTATGGACGTTATTCTTTGATGGATCTTGCAACATCCATGGTTCTAGAGTAGGAATCATCTTGCATACACCAGATGGAGACCTCATACCTAAATCTTATCATATCAACTTCCCTTGCACAAATAACATAGTAGAGTATGAAGCATTGATAGCAGGCTTAGGGTTTTCTATCTCATGGTGCCTCTTATAAGAATTGATAGTTTTTGGTGATTCTCTTCTTGTCATTAATCAAGTTAATGGAGAGTATCAAGTAAAATATGAAAATATCTTACCTTATAAAATAATGGTTGATAGCCTTAGAGGGTATTTCTGGATTATCAATTTTGAACAAGTTCCTCACATACAAAACAAAGCAGCGGATGCCATGGAAACTATCACCTCCCTTCTTTCATTTGACACTAATCAAACTCACAACGAGTTCCTCATTGAACATATTTTGGTGCCCCACATATGAATTTCTAGAGTCCACCATGGTTTGTGAGATTGTTGGTCTGATCATCCCTAGTACCATGATATATATACCTTCATTCAAACCAAATCCTATCCTCCTAATTTTAATTCAGCTAATAAAAGATCCTTAGCACAATGTGCTTCATGTGCTACACCCTTCTTGCTGACACCTTGTATCGAAGAGGCTATGATGGGACTCTCTTAAGATGTCTCAATCAGGATGAAGCTAATCGACACTAGCTAAGTACATTCAGGTATTTGTGGTGCCCATACCAAAATGGTCCTTGCGAAGAAGATCTTGCATTGGATACTACTGGCCCACAATGGAGGAAGATGCATGCAACTTTGTGAAGAAATGTTAGGCTTTCCAAAAACATGGTAATCTCATTCATGCACCATCCCAAGCCTTGCAGCCCATTACTTCACCTTGGCCTTTTTCAAAATGGGGACTCGATTTAATTGGAAAAATAAAGCCCACATCTTCTGATGGCCACACATTTATTATAACTACCACTTGAGTATTTCACCAAGTGGGTTGAGGCTATGCCTCTTACCAATGTTATTGGGTGTAATATTTCTAAATTCATTTTCAACCATATTATTTGTCATTTTGGCATCCCTATTGTATTGTCACTTGATAATGGTGGTTCTTTCAAAAATAAGGATCTCAAGGCCCTAGCTAAAAATATAATATCCACCTAAAATGGGCTACACCCTACTATCCACAATGTAATGGCGACCAATCTCGAAGCATCAAACAAGACTATCAAATCCATTCTAGAAAAAACAGTCAATAAACATGGACGTAATTGGCATACACAGTTGTATCCCACCCTCTGGGCCTACCACACTTCTTTTCGTACTCCTACAGAGCTACTCCATTTTTCTCCTAGTATATGGCTCTGAAGCCATATTACCTATCAAAGTTGAACTTCCTTCACTTCATGTCTCCCTCAACATCTCATTCATGAAGAGGATTACCATGTTGCATGCCTTGCAGAGCGGAATTACTTGGATGAGAGATGACTTCACGCCTTAGACCATATGCAGGTATATCAGAATAGAATACACGCATAATTATAATCATAAGATCAAACCTCGATAATTTTGAAATCGGTGATTTGGTCCTAAAGGAAAATCAGAAGAACACAACTAAACCACGAGAAAAATAGGGAAAATTTGAGCCTAATTGGTTGGGTCCTTATGTTATAACTACTAAATTTGGATCGGCACATATAAACTATCTACTGAGGATGGAAAAGAGTTGAAGGAGCCTATGAATGCCATTCATCTGAAGAATTTCTACTCCTAAGTCTCAAAGAGTAACCCTTGTGTTGGGGGCATATCAGTGCATCCACCTATTTCATCATTTCACTTTGTTTCCCACTTGTAACTTTTCACCTCATGTGTGTCACATGTTCTCCTTGTTAGGTTGTCATGCCCATTGTCTACCACTATTTTTTTCCTTCCATTATGCTTTCATTCACTTCCTTCATATGTAGCATGTTGGTTTTGACTTGGGAATTTCCTTTTCCCTCTTCTTTGGCGTGTGGTTCAAAATTCCAAAAAGACCAAAAACATTCAAAAAAACATTTCACAAAACTTCAAAAATATAAAAATTGTTCAAAATCCCAAAAAATAATATAAAATTGTTCAAAAAATATAAAAAAAACATACAAAATGTTTTGAAAATGCTTTCCAAAAAAAAAACATTGTGACTATGTAATTTCATTCACCATTTTCTTCATTTGATTGTTCCCAATCATCTTTTCCAATCAATCAAGCCACTCTTTGCAATGTAACTTTGCTTAGGGACATCACTTGGCTTTGGCTTTCTCTTGGGGGAAACTTGACATCTATTCATTTCTTCATTGTATAAAACACTCGAAAGTCTTTGGACATTATTGTTGTGAGTTGTGTTATATTATAGATTGCTTGTTAGTATTTAACATTGGTGTGTTTTGTTCACTAGCTTGTTTGTTGTATTTGCTTGTTTAAAGTTTGTACATATGGAATGTTGTCTTGTATATTCTTAGCTTAGTCTCTTATGTTTGTTAGTTAGAATAACTAATACTCTGTGTATCTAGAATGCACTTATGGACCAATTACAGAAATTTATTTACATCTTAGTTCACATATAACTTTGGTGTGGATCCTTCTTGTTCATATTGGGTTTGTTTCTATTGCTTGTTTTGTATCTTTTTGTCATTTGCATGTGTTGTGTTTTTCTCTGGTTTATTTAAGCCATGGAGCATTTTCCTTTTTGTTGTGTATTCATGTTTGCTTTGTTTTCTTTGCATTTGTCTTTTCAATTCCTTCCAAAATTCAAAAATAAAAAAATCAAAAAAATCAAATATTTCAAAATTTCAAAAAAAAAAAAAAAAAAAAAATTACAAAAATTGAACAAACATTCACTTATCATAGAAATCCTACAATTGGAAAACCCTTAAAGTGAATCATTCAACATCTCAATACAATCTTGATAAATGTCATACCTTTATCTATTACCCTAGTGATCGTGCCAATCTTACAACTATCACTTTCTTCCCTTTGCATGATATGCTAACTCTGCTTGGGGCAAGTCACAAAATTGTTTTTCCTTCATGATATAACTTTTCACCTGGGAAATTTCAACTTTGATCATTTGCACAATGGATTCAAAAAGAGTGTCATAAGGAGTCACTTTTAACTCCACTCTTCCAGTCTGATCCTATTCCCACTTGGGAGCATTTGTATCTACTTAATCATCATTGTGGCACACATTAGGGGCATAGTTGATTGTCTTCTTTTTTGACTTTGTGTTGCATTGTTGATGTTTACTTTTTGGACCACTTACAAGTAGTGTGATTACATCTTGGTTCCTTTATAACCTACGATGTCGACATCTACTTTGTATATTGGGTTTGTTTTCCTTTTTATCTTTTCTTTGTTGTGTGTGTTTTTTACGCACATCTGGGTTAACCATCTTGATTCTTTTATAATCATGGTGACAAACTCTATTGTGCAACAAAAAAAATAAGGTTGTTCTAAAATTATTCTCCAAATGAACACTCATGCTACGAGCACAATCCTTTCCCATCCTTGTTCCAATCCCTTGTTTTCTTCCTATCAAGTGGTTTCCACCACCTTGTTGCTCATCATCCACCCACTTGAGGGGCATTCCTCTACCATTCTAATCATTGGGGCATCTAATGCTTTTCATTGTTGGGGGCATCCCAATGCTTCACTTCTTCCTACTTGTTGGGGCATCCTAATGCTTCACAATTTTCCACTCGTTGATCTGCATGTGTCTACTATCTTTAAAATCACTATTACTTTGCAATAGCACTTTAAAGAGGGGAAAATGTAGACACCCCAAAATTACACACATGTTTCCACATGTTCCCAGTTCTGTTATCCTAATACACCTGTTATTCACCCATTTGTGATTAATTGATTAAATTGATTAATTCATACACATTGCACCCTTTGGATTAATTAAATTAATCCCATGTATCCTTAGTACCCCTTTAGCTAAGTTAATTATCATTTATTAATTAAATGATTAATTAATTAAGTGTGTGCACATCCTAGTCAACTACCACTTGGTCAACATCCACTTAGACTCCACTTGGACTCCATATCCTCATCCTAGTTAACTACACTTCTAGAATCCTAGAAAGGTGGGGGAATTGAATTACACGTACAACCACCTTCCCGGATGCAAATTTTGCAATTAATTCATTTATTGCCCCTAAATGCCTCGACACTACTGTAACTTCCTCCAATGCTATTTTTAGCATGTGCATTCAACCATGTGTATAACTAATTTCCAACTACTTCTGCCTCTATAAATTACAGGCTTACTCTCTTACAAATCCTCTTGAATTTAAGTACAATAACTCTACTAAATTTCCAAGCCAAAGTATCTATGTTTGTAGCATTTGCACTCACATTTGGAGAACATTCAAGAGCACCCATTACATGGAGGTTTGCATTGTATTTTGTTTGTCTTCCATTCTTTGATTCTCTTCATTGAAAATAATTTTTTTTTTTTTCAACTAATTATATTAAGATTATAATATTTAGCTAGCCCCTAAAACCTAGGCAAATGCCTTTGTTATATTTAATTCATACATTTGTATTTTTAATACTTTGTATTGTTTTGAAGTCTTACAAATTATTTTCATATGAGAGCTCAAGAATGGTGAATATGTATGGAATTTGAGAAAAAATAGTTGGGAAAGATATTAGTAAAGGAGGATTATCATAGACTATATGGTAGATAATTAGCCAAGGAATTTAGGCACTGGAAGCTACAAATAAATTTATTAGCAAGTTTTTCTTAGATGGTAGAGGCATAACATATCAAGTAATCCAATATTTGTTTATGTTTTAATTAATTTTTCTACTATAGATTTTTTTATAGAGGGCATTAGCTCTAGCATTTCCTAGGGCACTCATAATCCTTAATTCAACCCTCTGTTTGTATCACATTTTCTAGTAAATGAGAATTGAGTTTCACTCTTCTATTTTCATTTCATTTTCATAATTTATTTTCTAACCTTAAATTATCTAGAATATGGCTACAAATGATGTGAATTACCCTTTTGGAGGTTCAACCTCAACACAAGGGTACTTAGTTTTGGATAACATTCAATGATGAATAGAACTATTTTTAATGAGAAATTTTTCTTATTTATAGAACAAAATGTTGACCCAAGATCAAGAATGTAAATTTAGGAAATAGTTGGAGATTAAAAAAACTAGAAAGAGGGATAATAAGACAAATAAATTTAATTAAATAATTAAATGAGAAATTATTCTTATTTATAGAACAAAATGTTGACCCAAGATCAAAAATGTAAATTTAGGAAATAGTTGGAGATTGAAAAAAATAGAAAGAGGGATAATAAGACAAATAACTTTAATTAAATAATTATATGATGTTTTATTCTCACAACACTTGCACTTTATTTTATGTAGCTTAAGTAATCGGCGGAAAAAATTGCTAGTAATTTTACATGACATAATAAGCATGACAACTTTGAAGATGAAATCTAAGAGTTTTAATTATATAAAGTAGAAGTATCATATCGAAAGTATGGAATTATTTAGTGCTAAGGAATCGTGGCTTTCCTTATAAGCTCCGGAATGAATGTTGTTGGGAGGGTTTAAAGGTTATGAGTATGTATAATAGGAAAAATGTGTCATCACCCCATTAAGTCTAATACCTACTATGTTATCAAGTATGAAAATTTAACCTTTTCTAATTTTGGTGTGTTACAGAATGGGTAGTACTATAATTATTTATGTAAGAGTTGTTAGTTTGTAGTTTGGGACATTTGTTTTAGAATAGTCAAAATACATTGGTTCTATTTACATGTTATATACTCCTAGATAATGAATAATATTTTAAATATTTATTTAAGAGTTTAGTATAATTTGGGATATGTTTTTTTCAAGATTAAAAAACAAAATGATTCCATTTGTAGATGGCATCCTCTTATATAATGTAGGTTAATTTTATAGTAAAGTTATCGAATGTATGTGGCGTAGAGATATTATAGGAGGGGTGTCATGTATTTGAGTGCCAAGTTCAAATCTATTAAGTAATTAGCCTATAATATTGGAGGATGGAGGCATCAGAGGTTGGAGGATAACTAATATCCTCTCATAAACCTATATCAACAGGGCTTTAGAATGCGTAGTGGTGAATAAAGTGTGTAGAAATGAAAAATGTCAAGACTAGAATCCGAAAGTGAACGAAAACTAGTTTTGTTGTGCAAGATCAAGTGGTAGTGATCAAGTGCAGAGGTTGCAGGAGGTGAAGACTTAGTCCTCATTTTTTATTTTTTCACGTCTTAAGTTTCATGTGATTTTAAGAATAATAACTATTAGGAATTTATTATTTACATAGTTATGGGTGATTTATTCTTTGGTAAATATTACGGTTATATGTAGAATATATTGTTATAAAAACAATATATTCATATAGTTTTGTTACATACTCATAAAAATATTAACGAGGAACTTGTTATTCTCTTTCCTATTTATTAGGAGGTTTTTTTGTCACTATGGCTATATAAGAGCCTCTGTAATGTTCTTCAGTGATGTATCCACGAATATATTATTATATTTTGTTGATTCGGCTCTCCCATTGATAGACTCTAACAAAATTTAATATTTGGTATCGAGCGATATGATCCAACATTGTAATGGAAGCTTAATCTAATTCAGGGAAGTTGTGCAGTGTCACCCATTTTAATACGAGTAATTATTTAGAAGATTTCATATATCAATATTTTTATGAAAAGGATCTTATATTATATTAATTCAATACAATACAAGATAAATTTCAACAAAAAGTGGGCGGTATGAGAGCATGCCCCAAAACCATAAACAAAGCTAGGCCAAGCCTAGAGAAATGAGATTCAAACTAGGATGAGCCTAGGAGAGTAAAAAATATAGGCATAGCCTAAAAGCAGACAAAAAACAAAATCAAGCAGCAATAACAAACATGCTCGAGGTGGGCGGATCATGATCATTCGGCCACCCTAAACCAGAAATTTCTTGCCAGCATGTAGAAGTTCCCAACCAGTAGCAACTTCTTCCTCTAGGTCTACTTCCCAACCAGTAGGAATGACGAGGTTGAGGTGGGGGAATTTTTTTGATGGAGGTGGTTATGGCAATGGGTTCTAAACATCATGATGTGAAGCAGCGGAGAGGAGAGCCCCACCCATTCTGATGAGGTGGTGAGCCCTAATCTTGCTGGCGAGATAATGAAGGCGGTGACAAGTGGTGAGTAACTCATTTGATGAAACAGGCTTGGGGAGTGGTGAGCATGACTGAAAGCATGACGTTGAGATTGGTTGTGTCGGCCACCATGGGTGGAAGGTGAGGAGTTCCTGGTAGGAGGAGGAACTCAATAAATATTACATGGGCTTCCCCAAAGGCACAAGAGAGAGTTGGGAGGTGTTCCACCTCCAACACAACTGCTGTTGGCTTGAATTTGTATTTGAAGAAGTGCATTAGAGATCACCATAGATTTATTATAAATGGAGAAATATTGATCAACTGCAGAATTAGCAAATAAAAAATAATTTCTTTTTTTCCATATCCAAAACAAAATCTCCCCTCTGAAAACATGCCAAATTTGGGTGAACATAGGTAGAAGCTTGGGATTATCTCCCAAAAGGATATTCTAACAAGTGAAGCAATAAGAGTCATAAAGGAAAGAAAAATGAATGTATCCAATTCCATACATTTTGAGCTTTGGGACAAAACCGAAAACATGCAAGATTGTTTCCAAATGGTCACGAAAGAACATTTGGGACTGGGATCCCAATTTGAACAAGATGAGCCCCCAATAGGAATTCCTTGGTGAATAATACACTAAAGGAAATGAGAAATCTTGGGATCCAAACATAGAGTCCAAATAGTTTCAAATCGCCTACTCTAGTGTAGACAACATGGAATGAATTTCCCAACATGTATTAAGTTCATCCATCATGGGAAAATAAGGTCAGAGCCAACGATAGCCTTTTTGGATTTGTAGTTACATAATGGGGTATTTGTATACCACTTCTAGTCAGTTCACCATGGGCGAGAGGAATGCACAACAATATTATGCAACATGTGGTCAGGAACAGAATTGATCACAATAGTAAAAGTATCTCAGTCCTAGTTGGAAAGCTGAAATAGAGTTTTGAAATCTATCCAAGAGAACCAAGTTTGATAAATTTTGCGTAAGAATTCCTCGATGGTGTGAATTCTACATTTGAATAATATGAGTGAGGAGATTCTCGAGGTACTCTACTAAACACTTATCTTGAGATTAAAAAAATTGGCGACCACTAGAGATATTACTTGGTTGTGAAATCCCATATTGAAAACCATCTCCTTCTAAAAAATCTAAGGCTTAATACATTCCCAATATTTCCAAATTCTCTTAAGCACAAAGGTTCCAACAATTTTGTCAAAGCTTACAGGATAATGAGGAGATTGACAAAACCCATTCCTTTCCACGCAACGTGGCCATAAGGGGAACCTTCAACAATACCGTTTCATATAAGAACTTTCCAAGCTTATTGGCTATTAATGCTTATGATAATCCATTTAGTGCAAAGAGCTTACCCTTGGCATTGAATGTGAATAAGGTCGAGACCCCAAAATTTTGAGGCAAGAAAAAAATGTCCCAATGCTACCTGATGAAAACCTTTTCCTATAGAAGCATTAACCCACAAGAAATATTTGAGTAGTTTTTACAACTTCGTATGGAAGCTTTGGAAGAAACCCAACACAACTAGTAGTAAAACATGTATGGTCAGTAAGAACTTTGGAACAAATTTGGGAATTTCCAACAAAGATATAGGCCTCGGTGATCCAATATTCCAAATTTTTTACCACCCATTGAATGACATAGTTCCATAGCTTAGCCAAGGAGGCTTGAAAAGAAAAAGGAATACCTAAGAATTTAAAAATCTTGCCATGTGTCAAGATTTTCCATTCAAAAGTGGCAAGCCAATCTAGCGTGGGAAGGAAATATTTCTTATAACACTAGGTTTTTCACCATTGAATGGATGAGCCAGAGGTTAAGTAGAATATATCCAAACATTTCATAGCATTGTGAATGTTGTTTTCATCTTCAATGAGTGTAAGAAAGGAATCATCAGCAAAATTCCTATTAAGAAGTTAGAAGTGGGCTCAAGCGGGAAGTGAGATTCCTTGAACAAGACCATGTGTTTTGGCATGAGCTAACAGATAGCTAAAAACTTCAGCCACAAGCACATACATGCATGAGCAAGCAAGGAAGCCTTACCAAATAAAACAAAAATCCCAAAAGGTTCCAAGATGAGGCCATTGATAAAGATCTAAGCGAGTAAGTGTCCGTAAAAGTATATTGACTGGATTGAATAAAATGGGACCAAATCCAAGGGATTGAACATAATGCGAGTATGAATGACCATTCAATCAAATCATAATCCTTCTCAAAATGAATTTTGATAAACATGATGGCTTGATTAGACCGTGATGCCATTCCATGCCTTCCCACACCACAATTATGATGTTATCCAACATGTATCAACCACTCAGTATAAATCCTTTTTTTTGTTGAATAAAAATTGTAGAAGATTACGTAATCAGCGAGAGAAAACACTTTGGAAATGATTTTATAGGATAATTTTAACAACGTAATCAGATGCCAATAGGTAATTTTGTCTGGGTCTCCTTATTTAGGGATGAATTAGATGTTTCCGTTATTAATGTGTGGCCCTAAGGAATGTTTCTAGAAACCTTCAAGATAGACCTAAAACAAGTCTTTGATAGATATCAAAAGAGCTTTAACATAATAATAATAATCCATTTTTGTATTCCTCATTTGGGAATATAAAAATTTATAGGAAATAGACTTCTAAATAACAAGAAGTAGCTATAACAACTCACTAACTTACGTGAGTTCTTTCTAACACACTAACCAAATATAATTGTTATTGTTGTTTTTGTTATAACCACTCACCCAAATATATGCAAGTTGTTCTAACAACTTGCATCCCTATAATCATTCCTCAATCTCCTACGTAAGTTGTATTAACAACTTACTTATATATTTTACTAACACCAATAAAGTACACACTAATATATATTTCCTAATAGTCTTGACCGACCTGAGTCCCAATGGGTTTTATAGAATTTGCAAGGGAACCCATCACATCCCGACACTTTATCATTGGCCATTTTTATGGTGGATTCATGGAGGTTTTCAATGGTGAGCATTCTCTCACATATCACCTTTTGAGCCTCTAATAATTTATGAGGCACAACACCCAAACATTGATCAAGAGCAGCTTGGTGAGCTGCAAAGGTTTGTTGAGCTTGAAACACGAGCTTGTCGTGGTGCACAAAGGCTTTCACATATAATTTTCGGGTGAATAATGTGAGTTCCACCATCCATGATAGCTCGATCTGTTGGGAAGGTTTTATGGCTCTAAGAGAAAGAAAGAATTATTTTTAAATGTGATCTCCAATTTTGAGCCAGTACATCTGAGCCCGGATTTGTGTGCCGCACCGTAATTATCCACAATTTGGATTTGGTGCCAAAGCGTTGCAACATGAAGTTGTAGATTTTCAGAAAATGGATCACCTTAAAGCACCTCCACCTCCTATGGATGAGAGCCAAGGTGTTAGTGGTATATGATCGGCGTCGAATTATTTCCATTTTTTGGTCGTAGATTCTAAGAAATCTTGTTGTCAATTCAAATAAGCGTCTCCCACCACCGAATCCAACTAGATTGGCTTGTATAGGTGGATGATGATACTTATGGAAATGATTAAATTTCAAACATGCTTGATATGATTGATGGTGGGGTCATGTTGCATCAAGGAAGTATTAAGAAAGAATTTTCCTTTATGACAAAAGGGGTGTGCATCATGCCAATTGATACGAAATCGTATTGGAGAATGATCGGAAAGGAAAAAGTTAGGCATGACCTCCACTGGCATAAAATAAATGATATCAAACTCAAAATAATCTTGAGCTAATAGTATGGCCCCGCTGTCGAAGCCATTTGTGTATGTGATTTTTCCCTCCACATAGATTGGTCCACCTATACCAAGCTTCAAAGGTGGGAAAGCGAGATACATTAGGATCAAAAAATGTAAATTTATTATGTATGAAATACCATGCTTCCTTTCACTAGGTGTCCACCTCATAGGTAAGTGGCCACATTTATCATTAGGTGACTCAACCATACCAAAATATTCACTTATTACCCAAGATAAGCATCAAGAATGGAGTTGGCAATCCATGCCATAGATCACCCTTTCAGCCACATCATTCAGGTGTAAATATTAATGAGGTCAAAATCGTAGTTGTCCACATTGAAGAGGACCCATATGGCATGGTTGGTGGGGTCAATTATCGTGGTCGTAAGTAAAGGCTGCCATTTAGGAGAAAAATAAAAATCAAACCCCCACCATGCTTCATGATTACTAGGTGAAAGCCAAGCTTTTAGGCCATATGGACTTGCAAACCATCTGTAAGTGAAAACCTATAATTTTTACTTCAGTAAAACAAAGCATCCAAATTTGCACATTGTTGTCAAGTTTCATGCACAACATATTTACGAAAAGAGTTTGTAAGACCCTGAACATTCCAAGATAGAAAATTCATGGGAAATAATGGTCAAGAGCCATATCCTCTTCCTCTAAGCCATCAAGGGGAATCATAATGATTTTTTAGGAAACAAGCGGTGTTGTGCTGTAAAAATCTTGTGAATTAATGTTTTTTTCGATTTACGTACTCAATATTGTACTACGCCTTGGTGAAATCAACACTGCCAGTGGGATATTGTCCCGAGAGATGCGAGAAGGGTTTCAGGCCATTTGGAAGGCCCTTGTGAGTTGTTTGGTAGGAGTAATGACATCGAGTGTGGGATGGGAACATTATAAATAGAGTTTGACTGGTCCATGAGAACTCTGACACAACGAGGGGTGTACTTTGAGTACTTTGGCAATGGGGTAGCCGAGTTAGCAGTGACAGTATGTTATTTAGTAGTAGTCCTTGCTCTTTAACATGCACGTTATGTAGTTTTTCCTTAACATCTGGCTCCCGGTGGCCATTAGAGCTAGAGGCCTTGGATTTTTGGGCTTTGCTCTTATTGCACCAACCTTTGGTAACTTGCGAACTTCCTCCTATAGGGGTTTACTTGGTTTAAGAGTTTTCTTTGGCACATGGGGATGGATTTTGGGAAGCAACGTAAGCATGTGTTAGGAAGATTGATATACATGACCCACTGAGAGTAGAGTTTGTCTCCCATCTAGATATCAAAAATTCCTTAAGGTCTTGAGAGAGATCAATCTCAACACAAACTCGCTTCTGTGGCATGTTAGCATGGTAAAACCTTTCAGCTTCGAGGCAAACAACTCGGCCAAGAGAAGTGAAATTTGTGACAAAAAGGCACACATGTCAAAAGAAGGCTAGGGAATTCAACCCACATAGGTACTTTAATGGTGGTATATTTAGATACCATAAATTCCTCATGTCATGGGGTTAGTACAAGCAAATGAGTTGTAAACATACCAAGTGGCTTTCTTAGCCAGAATATTGGGTGCATTAGCAGGGTCAGAAAAGTGAAAGAGAAAGAAACCCTTGGTCATGTTTTGAACACTTTCTAGTCTAACTCCATGAGGGGTCCAAACGGTGTTCACCCAAGATTTGAGCATGCTTTCAAAGGGGATGCAACCCACAAAATACCCAATGAGACAAAACTACTCTAACCATTGACATGCAACATTAAATTCAAGAATGAGAAAAACAACATCAGGAGGAAAAATATTACCTTGTGGCATACTTTCGTAACAAACTTCCTGGTCGCTTTCACCGGTGGTGTCATTTCTCAAATATCCACTATCTCTAGCCACCGTTTAAAAAAGCTGGATGGAAGATGGTGAGGACATTATATAGGGATGCCCAATGGGAAAAGAACCCTAGGAGAAACTATAGCGAAAAATTCCCGCAAAGCCCGAAAAGGTCAAGCGGTCTTGCATGGCGGTGGTGCAAATTGTAAAACCCTAGAAAAGTCAGCTCTAGTTTTTCGCTGCACAGTGGTAGAGCCTTTTTCCAATCTCTTTTAATAAATCTATATCAATATTTTAGTATTTTTATTCATCTATTTAACCTCTTGTATAATTTACATATACAGTCTATAGAAGGTCCTCATGTCTTATTGTAATAGTTTTCATTCGATAGATCGTATAGTCATGTTTTGATCTAGAAATAAATGCCAATTCCCCGAGAAATTTGATTATATAGTTTTATATGAAAATTTATTAATGAGGAATTTAAAATATATCAATACGTGACCTACATTGAGCTTGAATTTTATAGGGTCTAGTCTTACAAAGTTGGCATTATTTGGCTCAAAGTTGATCGTGATAATGTGGCTCAGATGTTTGTCAATTGATAACAAACACTTTGCCAATATAGTACATTGCATATACAGCCTCTCTTCGAGCTCATATTCATGGCTCTTCCAACCCCGTAACATGTTGAATTGGTCCCTCCTTTATTGATTTGTAAGATCCTAACAGGTTTGACATCAGGTGTCTCGTTGAAGAGAAGGATCTATATGACCACAAACCAAGTAAATGTGTTGGCGTTTGACCAAGCTACATGTCCAACTGTTTAGATTTGTCACCTAACTAGTACACATCGCATATGGCTACATGAGAGTATTTTTTTTAAGGTCTGTTTATTTGAAGGGGCTTGAATCCATTTCAAATATTTACTTTTTTGTGTATGTGCCACAAGTATATAAGTATTACATGATTTTATTTAAAAGTTTTCATAGTAGTCAAGGAGTTTTATTTATGATAGTGATTTTAAAAACATGATTCTTGTTTTGTATTCTATATTATTATTGGTCTATATATGGAGTCGACTTATGATAGTTATTTTAGAATAAAGGATGATTCATTTATCATCTAATCACTTGTTAGTGTTTACTTTCATTATTGAGTCCTCTAGTAACTAATAGAGTTTTTTTAATTATTCAAGTCGCCAAAAGCATCTAAATGTCATAGTTAAATGTGTTTGATATGTCATTATGAATTAAAAGTGTTTGTCGGTGTAAAAGAGTCTAACAATCAATATAGTTATTATGTGTCATCAATATGTCAAAAGAGTCTAAATATTGTTACATCATTGTGTTGTCATTTTAATAGTCTCATTGTCAAATCCTCGTTAAAAAAAGTGTCTTACGGATGATTTTTGGTTGAATCCGACGCCTAATCAAGGTATGTGTTTGAGAATCAAAAGCACATTTTTTTGAGCTATCATCACATCACTTGGAGGTTGGAGGAAATGGAGGATGGAGGGTGATCGGTGCCTCTTGTCACCACACCAATGACAGGGCCACATTTTGGTATGGTGGCATCTCTTTTTTAGTTGTGTGGTGTGTGCGAGAATAAAATGGTGTGTGATTTCTTTCCCCTATTATGATTGAAATGACGATAATGTGAATTAAGGATGTTGAGAATGGTTATATAGAGGGCATTTAAATTGGAGTGATCCTTTGTCTGTTGAGATTCTTCAACTATCGTACTTCCAACATTGATCAATCGGTGAAAGAGAGTTCACTGTAAGTGAAAGCAGGGAACTATTGACTTTAGGTGTGTAGGTGAATCGATGGAAGTGTGATCATCCAGTATGGGATTCACTGTGGTGAAGTGGATTGGTCATGTGTAGCAAGATCCAAGCCAGCAATATGTAGACCTAAAAGTATGTAGAGGCATACAATTCTATTTCCATTTCTTGTGAAGTGCTTTCTTCCCATGTAAACACTAAGTGGGGAATGTTAGGAATTTAGTATTTACATAATTATGGGTATTTTATCATTTGCAAATATTACATTTATATGTAGAATTTGTTGTTATAACAAAAATATATTCATAGAGTTTTGTTACATACCCGTAAAACTATTAACAGGGGACTTGTTATTCTCTTTTCTATTTATTAGGAGGTTTATTTTTTTCACTATGGATATATACTATCCTTTGTAATGTTATCCATTTATTTATCCTAAATATATTATTATATTTTTTGATTCGAATCTCCTCGTATAGAATATGATCAAATTTAATAATAAATAAAGTACATTCTTATTCACATGTTATGATAAGTGATCATAATTTTGATGTAATCCCTTATGTAAATATATAGTGGAAAATTGAAAGAATAATGTTATAATGCAACATCATGATACTCAAGAGGATGGACAAATGTGTGTGTCATTATTCATACCTATATTAGTGGTCATCCTGTGAAAACCTTTTTGAGGTTGAAAAAATGTAGAATTCATGTTCGTAGTTCCCATACATGGTAGATGAGTTCTCATGGTGGTCAATTAGTTCCAATTTCATAATTTATGAGTTCTTAGTAGTGCACGGTTGATGAGAAGTTGATTATTTCCTTCTCTCCTTTGGTTTTAGTTGTGGACAAAGATCATGAGTAAGTAGAGGTTACACACTATAGAAGAAGTGAGATTATGTTTCTCCCATATTCTCACTAAGGGGGAAATGTTTGGAGATTAGTTTTAGTGTTCCTTTTATATGTTAGTCATATATTATTGTATAATAATGTTTGTTAGTGAATATATTATCTAGGACAATATAATGTGTTGTGTGTGTGTGTGAGTTGTGAAGAACAAATCATGTAGTTAAGCTTGTGAGAGTCTTTAGGAATTGTTAGAGTGAAAGTATGTGTGAAATATTTGAGGGACAAGAAAGAGATAATCTACGAGAGATACAATGGATTTTTATTTGTTAAGGTATAATGCCTATATCTTTAAATTATGAAATTTTTGAAGGCTATATATGTAATATATCTCATATGTATTTGTATCTCATTTATTTTGAATAAATAAGCAAAGTATTGTGTTGAGTTTTATTTGTCAAAACTTTGACCGCATTCTCCCATGGAGAAAATTTTGTCATGGGTACTTCAGTAGTAGAGAAGAAAATAAGATGATGCCAACAATAAAGCTAAAGGAAAATGCTAAGATTCCATCCCTCCCCCACCATGCATTTTTAGAGATGTATTATATTAAAAATTTGCATGGAGAATACTAAGCATCAATGGTAACTTCTTGAAAGGTCATTGACAATAACCATCACATGTCATGCCATGATACAATACATGAAAAAAACTACATAATATAGATGACTAAGAAGAATCTAAGGGAGGTATTATTATTTTTTATAGTGTGAAGCACATGCTACAAGATGTGGGAGTGTTGCAGATTATTTAATTTGCCATATTTTATTAATACGTTGGATTTAGAACATTTTTAGTCTCGTGCATCCAAAAAGGATACTTTTGCTTCATAGGGCATAGGAAGAGGATCACCACTTAATGTATTAGCAAGTAAACCATATTTATTTTTACAAGCGAGGACCTTGGGTTGTCCCTTAGGGATGACGATGAGATTGAAAATATTGCACATGATTTGAAATATAAGAGGGGAGGTGCACCTCCTTGATTGAAAACATTAAAGATCTAGAAACAAGGGTAAATGTGCATTTGGTTAGTTCAAAACTAGAAAGTTTGGATAGGTGGGTGAAAGTAAACAAGAAATACCTCCACATCATGGCACACAATTGAAAAGGTAACATACGACAACATCTCCAAATATATTATAGAATGTATGGTCAAAGATGTAGAGGCATATTATGTCTTCTGAGGAAAATTTATTTGGGGAAAAATCCTCATTTTTCTAGTATTCAACAAATTTGGATGATCGAGGGTGATGGAAAGGTGAAGTGGGACTTCCTATGGAGAAAAAATGCCCTTACTAAATGCTATAAGAACCACACTTTCCTAGATACCATGAAAAGGCTTATAAGGTTAAATTTGATAACTAGTTAATACCTTGAAGGAAGCCTTTGAGGATGAGTGACACGTCTTAAGATCAGATCTCATAAAGCACCAAGCCCAATTCATCATGATACAACATTACTCACTAGTGCATAATGACATATTAGTGCATGTCTTTCTCGATGAAAATCCTTTGTATGTTCACTATATATATATATATATATATATATATATATATATATATATATATATATATAAAATCTATGCACTTGGGTACATGTTAGCATTTATATAATTCCTAAGAAATAAAACTAGTTATTGAAAACTCCATTTATCATTTTGTTTTACCTTCTATACTTTTATTGGCTTCATACATCTTGCTGGAATTTTATTGTTTTATCTTTCTATGGCCGTGACACTAATCAGTGCTCCTATCCTCCCGGCCACTCAATTTTTCTTTATCTTTTTCTTATCCTTTTGGACCTCTTTCACTTCTTAATTAATTTTTACTACTGTTGGGACCCTATTGTAGCTACCAAATCTTAAGGGCGCGTAGGCACGGATGACTCGGAGGAAGCACACAAGTGAAGGTGCGCAAGGTAGAATTCAAAAGGATTCTTGGAGAACCAAGGATGTGCGCGCCACGCCGAAGAACAATTTGAGACTTAGCCATTTTCAGCCTTTTTGAAAAAAAAACACATGAAGAACGTGTTCCGCTTTGGATAAGGTTCCAGCGTGGTGATAGGTTGTCTTGAAGGAATATACCTTGTGATAGGAAGATCCAAAAATTTAATCATGACATGGAGTGGCATGCACTCCGGGCGACCCACACCTTAACACTTGGGGCCGAATCGAGGTTGTAGAGGAGTTTTTAGAGCTCGATGCCAATTTATACGTGCACCCTTGGCAAAGAATGGGGAGAGAAGTGAGGTAGTGAAGCTCAGCACTAATTATCATGAGAACTATGGGATAAAATGGGTGATGATTCTACGAAGGATGTAATGGGGAAATAGGGAATACAAATTTTGTTTTGTGAGCATACAAGTATGGATCCGAGATATGGGGAATGACTATGGTCCCCTCTCTATGATGCTTTGTAGTAAGGCTATGAATGAATATGATAAGGTTACCACTATGTTTATATTAAGATCTCCTTCTATATTATCTCGCATGTTTCTACTTGTATGAATATATACTTTGCTTAATGCTAAATCAAATAAAGCAAGAACTACCACCTAAAATAGTTCTACAATTTAGCTAAAACAAAGCATAAACACCATCAAGATAGAGAACTAAGTAAGATCTAAACTAACATCAGAACTTTGAAAACATGAGATCAAAACTATGCATGCTATTTTAACATCTCTACTCTCCTAGATTACCAACAAGAATGAATGGGAAGAACAATTTGAGACTTAGCCATTTTCAACCTTTTCGACAAAACACATGAAGAACATGTTCCGCTTGATAAGGTTCCAAATTCTAGCGATAGGTTTTCCCGGAAGGAATATACCTTGCGATAGGAAGATCCAAAATTTAATCATGACACGGACTAGCATGCTGTCAGGGCGACCCACACCTAAACACTGGGGGCCAGAACTAAGCAAGATCTAAACTAACATTATAACTTTGAAAACATGAGATCAAAACTATGCATGCTATTTTAACATCTCTACTCTCCTAGATTACCAACAAGAATGAATGGACCTATTTAGCTCCAATGGCAATCAAAAATTGCTTTGTTTGATCCTTAAAGAATGCAAGAATAGGAAGCTTTAGCTCTTAACAATGGTGACCTCTCAAGAAAACAAAAGGCAAGCTCTTAGTCTCTTTGCTATATGCTTTGCATTTTCTCTCTTAAGAGTTTAGGTGTAAGTAAAAGGTAGGTGGAGGGCTCTTTATATAGCCCAAAGGATAAAGGATTCAACACATTCTCATGAATGTGGGATAAAGGTAAAACATGATTAGGAATGGATAAGGTTGCTTTATTAAAGGTAACCTTACTTTAGAAGGGTTTAATTTATGCTTAGCAAGTCATGGGAGTTGGGGGGTGTTTTAATTAATCAAAGGTGATTAACTAATAGGTAGATGTAAGCTTATAAAGATAATTAGAGGAATATTAGTACGATTTAGGCTATTATAAGGGATTAAATCAATTAAATATTGATTTATTGGTTAAATGGAAGGGAAAGCTAATTAATTAATAATAATTAATTAGTCTAGGTAGAAGGGGTGATTTATTAACAAAGGTCGTTAATTAGGGTATTTGTTGGATAGGAAACTTAATTAATTAGCTTAGTGTAATTAATTAATGATGATATGAGGGAAAATGAGTGCTTTTGATGATATGTCGTTGATTTGTGAGAAAGGGGATAATTAGCGCAATTTAAGTATTTAAATTGCTTGGGCGTAATTATAGGTGTCTACATTTGCCCCTCTTTGGGGTGGCGTAAGTGATGCCACTTCAAAGATAGTAGATAAAAGATTTTGAAGGGATAGAAGAAAAATTAGTAGGAGGAGAGATGCCCTCGAGTGTCGATGGGGTGATGGAAGAAGCCGATCGATGATCGAAAAAAGGTGAGATATAGGCAGAAGAAGGGGGACGAGGCAGGATGCCTCGATGAGAGGGAGAATTAGGGGTGAAAGGGAAGTGGTGTAGAAGAAATATGGATGAGGGGGAGAAGAGCTTAGCCTCTAGCCACGTATTTGTTTGAAACAATTTGGATGTCATCATATTGCCATAGGAACTACGTCATCGGTCCTTATGAAAATATAAGCATACGACAAAGGTAGAATGACATGAAAAGCCATAATACGAACAATTTTCCATTGCTGAAAATACCAACTCCACGCAACATACAAAAATGCAATGCAATACGAGAAGGAAACAAGCTCATCTAACAGGAAAAAAAGTACGAACGCACATATCCAACCCAACAACGGTCAAGATAGGTTGTACAAATGTTTTGTTATCGTATGCCGAGAGATCCACAAGTTCATGATTGATGACAAGGGTTAAAAATGATGCCCCAAGCAAGGATACATGCAAGGGGAAATGAAAATGGACACGGGTCCATGAAAAGCATTTGTGCAACAAAAACAACACCAAAACCAAAAGTGCCCCGTAGAGTATGCATTTAAGCAAGCAAAGCAACTAGCTTTTGTGAATGGTCAGAATCCGTGTGATCCATGAGTCATATTAATCAGGGAAGATGTGAGACAAACCAACAGATATGGAGAAAATACCATGCGCAAGACACAAGTTTGCCAGTAAGAAGCAAGTTACCATTTTGTAGGGTGTTTTACTTTTTAGGAATTTTTTGAAAATTTTTGCCTTGTTTTTGGATTTTTTTGATATAGTAAATGTTTGTATTGTTTTGGCTTTCTCGAACCATGATAAACAATAAAGAAAGGAGAAGAAGAAAAGAAGGGCCTAGGGGCAACAAAAAGTAAAGTGCCCTAGTGGAAGAAAAGAGAAACAAACGACAAATAATGTCCTTGTTTAGTGGAAAATTAAGAAAAAATAATTATTTGAAAAATAATTATTTACGAGGGTGTGAAGAAGAATAAAATCGCCAGGAGCAATAAAATTGTTCCTGGGAGAAGAAAGGGGTATTGACAAAAATGCCCCAATACGGTGAAAATAAGAGAAAAATAATTATTTAATTAAAAATAATTATTCCACAAAGAATGAGGAGAAAACGGTGAGCTAAACGGTGTCCCACCATCCGATCGGTGAAAAATAGGTTAATATACCTCCCTGGGGGTAAAAACATCGCAATCAGCCATTTTAACCACTCAATTTAGAAAACTTACCGTGAGGCTCGACACTCAGAGAGATGGTGATCGCACGTGATCGCTTGAGGCGTGTCAGATCAGAGATGATAGATCTGTAGACAATATCAAATGTTGTTTTCAAGTGTTATTTTGATGTATATGGATGGGATGATATGATGATATTGGTGTGGGGGGATAGATTTTTGATTATGCGCAACCCCTCTTGCCCCCATTGATGATATGATATGTGATGATTAGCTTAACATACATGCATGATGTAAAACTTAGCATTTTTGTTTATATATGATGTATAGATGATGCTAGATGTGATGATAGTGATGGTAATGTGATGTGAATGATAAAAAAATAGAGCACATGCAAGAAACACAGCCAAATGCTACAAAGAACACCAAGAATTAATGCAATACACCATGAATCACCATGCCTTATTAACAAGTAACAAAACACAACCAAATGCATTAAGAAAGAAATAAAGAATTAACACACTAGCATGTCGAAACCCACTACAATATGCACAAGCAAGAATGAATCTATTCTAAGCAAGAAAAGATAAACTATGACAAAGTACACCCAAGCAACAAACAACTCAAAAGCAAGCACACAAAACACTATACAAGCAACAAGCAAAGCAAGAAAACAAGACAATGCAAGTAAATGTTTTTGTAAGATATGTTTTCATAAACCGATTTTCTATTGTTTAGGTTTTTGTGAAACAATTTTATATTGTTTTTGTGTTTTCTCAAAACAATTTTCTATTGTTTTTGTGTTTTCTCAAACAATGTTCTATTGTTTTTGTGTTTTTCTCGAAACAATTTTCTATTGTTTTTGTGTTTTTCAATTTTCTATTGTTTTGTGTTTTCTCAAACAATTTTCTAAACAATTTTCTATTTTTTGTGTTTTTAAAAGAAAGCATGGATGCCCATGGATGCCCCCAAAGATTAGGTGGGGAATATACAAGGGCAAAAGCCACGCTTATGAACAAGAAGGTGAAGTCATTGAGTTGCCCCAACAGTAAGATGGGAAATAACGAAAGACCACGTCCCTTACATGATTTAATAAAGAAGGCAAAGCCGATCAAGGCTGACAAGATGGTGTGCACAAGGAAACTCAAGGCGAACCAAGTCCAGCCAAAGACAACTACCCTTCTAATACAGAATGCTTGTGAACAATGAATCCTCCCGAGGCGCCGGAAACCGGTTTTCACCCAAGGACTTGTCCAAAGTGCCACAATTGCATGGTT
Organism: Taxus wallichiana var. yunnanensis; assembly: GCA_018340775.1. NCBI lineage: Eukaryota > Viridiplantae > Streptophyta > Pinopsida > Cupressales > Taxaceae > Taxus > Taxus wallichiana. The sequence goes on along the minus strand of CM031239.1, from coordinate 606,290,422 downwards.
TTCACTAGTGGACGACCTACTTTTTTTTTTTTTTCTTTTTTTTTTTGTTTTTGTATTTTTTATTTTTGTTTTTTGCCATGTTCAAGCATAGAACTTCTTAAGATGCATGGCATTCATGGGCTCTCGAGCTCATCACCATTGGGGTGAGCCAATTTGTATGCCCCAGTGCCGTACTTGGCAACTATGACATAGGGTCCTAACCAAGGTGGTTCAACTTCCCTTTCTTTTCTCACTCTACTCTAGTGTTGAACTGTTCTCCTTCATAACTAAATCACCCACCTCAAACTGGCAGGGATGATTCTCTTTTTGTTGAAGTTATGGAGATTCTGTGTTGATATACCTTCAGGTGATTAAGAGCGCGAATGCGCCTCTCATCCAGAGCTCTAACTCAACCAATCTTGCCACTCGATAATCTTCATCCTTATCCAAATAGTCCCAAAGAGAAATTCATAGGGATGGGAGTTCGATCTCTAAAGGGATGATAGATTCTATCCCAAACACTAGGGAATATGGCGTCGCACCCGTAGGAGTGCGAATTGATGTTCGGTAGGCCCAGAGGGCTGGGTGGATTTGTAGAGTGCTGCTTTTGGTTTTTACTAACCATCTTCTCCATTATCCTTACCAAAGTCTTGTTTGTTGCCTCAGCTTGTCCATTACCCTGAGGGTAATATGGCGTGGACCATTTCAATCTGATTTGGAACCGTTGGCAAAGACCTTTCACAGTTTTGTTCTTAAATGACTTCCCATTATCTGTGATAATGGCTGCCAGGATACCATATCAGAAAATAATGTGATTCATGATGAATTTAGAAATCTGTGCTCTTGTGACATAGGTTAAAGGGACAACCTCCACCCATTTTGTAAAGTATTCTATAGCTGTGATGATATGTGTATGACCATCAGATGAGGTAGGAGTAAGCTTCCCTATTAGATCAAGTCCCCACTTAGAGAATGGCCATGGGGTAGTGATTGGTCAGTAATGGTCATGATGGAGCATGGATGAAATTTCCATACTTTTGGCAAAGCACACATTTTCTAACATAATTACAACAATCAGTTTCCATGGTGGGCCAATAGTAACCTACTCTTAATAGTTTCTTAGCCAAGACCATTCCATTTGTATGTGCTCCGCATACTCCTTCGTGTACTTCTTTAATTTCCTGGATTGACTCCATCACATCCAGACAACGTAATAGATTCCCATCATAGCCACGATGATAAAGTGTACCTCCTAAAAGGGTGTAATGGGCTATCTGGTGAATCAGGCTTTGCTTTTTAGAATGGGAGATATTGGGAGGGAAAGTACTATCCTTAAGATAGGTGAAAATGGGTTCATACCACGGGAATAGGGACCAACAACCTCACAAGCCAGGCAAGATTCTGGCACGTCATACACGGGTCTGGTGTAGATTTTCTACGAAAATGGCATATCATTGTTCCCCGGTGGAATACAAGCATATAGATCCCACCATTTCCATGGCATCCGCCGATCTATTCTCGCTCTCGGATCTCGCTCAAAGGTAATGCACACAAAATACTCCTTCAGAGTTTCCACCAACTTCTTGTAAGGTATGAGCTTGTCATCCTTAACTTTATACTCATCATTAACCTATTTGATGATTAGCTGTGAATCACCTACAACCTTAACATGTTGAATATTCCACTTGATGGCTAGCTTCATCCCTGCAATGAGTGCTTCATATTCCGTAATGTTGTTCATGCAAGGGAAGGCCAGGTGGAAAGCTTGATGGTATAGGATCACCCGAAGGAGTAATAAGGACCACTCCTGCACCTGAACCATGAAACGTAAAAGATCCATCAAAATGTATCTACCATATATGATTCTTCAATGTAGAGCAAAGATGCATCTGGCAGATCCAGACTCAAAGGTTCTGTGCTTTGCAAAGGTGCTTCCGCTAGCTGGTCAACAAGTACTTGTCCTTTAACTGATTTTTGATGGACAAATTCTATATCAAACTCACTGAGTAGAATGATCCAATTAGCCATTCTACCTGTGAGGGTGGGTTTGGACAACAAATACTTGAGTGGGTCGACCTTGGATATGAGCTTGGTCTTAGTATTTAGCAGGTAATGGCAAAGTTTCTGAAAGGTAAAAACAACGGCCAAGCAAGCCTTTTCAATCTGAGGATAATTAAGTTCATAGGTGATGAGGGTGCGACTCAGATAGTACACTACTTTCTCTTTATGGCTAAGGTCGTATTGGGTGAGCAGCACACCAATAGCATATTGTGTAGCAGAAATATAGAGAAAAAGTGGTTCTCCTAGAGTGGGAGGCATGAGGACAGGTGGATTAGCTGTATATATTTAAGCAAAGCAAAGGCTTGTTGCTGCTCGGGTCCCCATGAAAGTGACGTCCTTCTTAAGAAATGAGTGAATGAGTGACATTTATCTCGCAAGCCGGGAGATAAAGCGGCGAATGGCTTGAATTTTCCTCGCAAGCTACGCAGCTTGCTTGATATTCTCAGTGGAGGCATTTCGTGATGGCAAGACACTTTAGCAGGTCTACCTCAATACCTCATCTTGACACGATGAAGCCTAATAGTTTCCCGATAAAGACACCAAGACACACTTCTTTGGATTCAGCCTGACTTTGTATTCACGCAGTGTTCAAAGATACGCCACAAAATGATAGGATGATCCTCTCTTGTTTTGGACTTTCCTAGGATGTCATCTACGTAGTCTTCCATGATGTCATGAATCATATCATGAAATATTACTGTCATGGCCCACTGATAAGTTGCTCCCACATTCTTAAGGCCAAATGGCATCACCTGATAGCAGAAGGTGCCCCAAGGAGTTGTGAAAGTTGTTTTGTGTTGGTCCTCCTCAACGATTTTAATCTGATTATAACCCGAAAAGCCATCCATGAGCGATAGCATTTCATATCCTGCTATTGTTGAGTCAACAATCATATCAATGTTGGGTAATGGAAAGTCATCTTTAGGGAAAGCCTTATTGATGTCTCTAAAATCCATATGATTCGATATACCGACAGTTTCTTCCTGACAGAACAATGTTCGATATCCATTCGTAATAGTCAATCGGGTCGATGAATCCTCGCCAAAAGCAACCTTTCCAACTCTTCCTTGACCAACAAGGCCACTCTTGGATGCATCTTTCGAGTTTCTATTTGATAGGCTTGGCATCTCATGCATGCACGACTAGGTCAGTGCATGACCAAAGTCGATCTAGGCCGGGCATGTCTTGGTAAGACCATGCAAAACACATCAATGAACTCTCACAACAACATAGTGAACGTCTTTTGTTCTCTAAATTTAGAGTGATGCCCCAATTTTACTATCTTGGGATCTTCTTCAATACTAATGTTGACATCAATGGTTTCTTCGACTAACAATTTTGATAAATCCTCCATACGCGTAGGATCGGGAGGTAGGTTGAGATCTTCATCCAAGGATGTCTCTACGAGATTTTCATCCTCGCGTGGTCACTTTGTTTGTCCTTTGATTTTCTTATTTGTTTGTCACCAAAGGCCTCAAAGAGGTTTTCACCGTGTGACTTGACTTCATTTTTTTTTTTCGAGGCTTTTCTTTAGAACTCTTGCCCTCACTTTTCTTTAAATTTTGCTGACCACGAAGTTCAAATTCCCGCCCAAGTAGGCAGTGTCTAAGTCGATAAAGAAACCCTTCTTGTGATCTCCAATGGGAATTGTATCCCTTATGCCCATGAACTCTGCAATAGCCTCATCATTCTCGAATAAATCTAGTGGCACGTGACGTTGTTGGTCCCATTCAACAAGGGAAGGGTACACAAGGTCAAGGGTCGGTTCAGTGAGGGTTATGGTCAGGACAACATTGTTCATGAAAAGGTTCATGGAGGCCAGATCCTCATATAGGCTACAATGGGAATCCGTATCGCTGTCTAGGTACTCGGAGCTATCCTCATGCTCAGAACAAGTCACATCTTGATCATTGGGGTGTGCTCCATAAGGGTGAATCCCAATGCCATATCTTTCTATTTTGAAATGTGGAAGAGGGACTGGTTCTCTTTGTCCTTGTTCATTCCTCCCACATCCTAGGCCTCAGAGCCCATGGAGTACATCATTCTCGCTAGATTTTTCATATTTCGGGTTTGATAACAAGATGGCCGAGTGTCCTCAGGGACCCAAGTAGTAGGTGGATCAAGCAATTTTTCCTCAGCTAACAAGCCTCTAGGTAGGAACGACCCAATAGTGTGTTCCTCTCTAGGTCTCCTGAAGTGGTAGTTGGGTCGACCTCTAGTCTTGGGTGACAAGGAGAGGTCAGAAACCAAGAGTGCTTGTTGTACATTATACTCCCCACATACCATATTCCAGAATTTTCATCTCCCATGAATCAAATGGAGATGTGGAAGTGGACGCCCCATGAGCACAAGACCTAAGAGAATCTGAATCCACTGGATTCCATAGCCTCAGACTGAAAAGGAATGGCCATATCCACGGAGGGACATGCATATGTACCATTTCGTGCAAAGCTATTGAGAGCTCTACAATGAGCAAAGGGCTCTGAGTCTCCTGGTATTGTTACCGTATGTCCCTCATGCTTCAACTTGATGCATTGATGAAATGTTGATGGCACGACTTACATGGCATGGATCCATGGTCGGCCTAGAAGCATATTATATGGAAGTTCCAAGTCTAGGACGTGAAACTTTGTCTGATGGCAAGTGGGGCCCACCTCCATGGGCAACGTAATGGTGCCTGCTGACTCTCTTTCCGCGTTGTCGTATGGTGATAGTGATGATATGGGACTCAAGATCTACCTCCGTATGTCCCAATTGTTTGACTAATTTAAGCGCAGATGTTCAATCCAGATCCATTATCCACAAGCACCCGTTTGATTTTCCTACGGGTGACAACTACCTCAATGTATAAGGGAAGATTATGTTTAGGATTCTCGTAGGGACCTCCCTATGGTTAAAAGTGAGATGCTCACTTGGTGCAATATTTTCCACCGCGGCTTGAAGGTACATAGGATCGACTTCTAAAGGCACTCCCGACCCCTGAAGAGTTTGATACAAAATGTCCTTATGCACATTGGATATCTTGAGAAGATCTAAGATCGAGATCTTAGCAGGTGTCCTCTCAAGTTGTTCTAAAAGGTTATATTTACCAAGCATGGGGGTCAATGGAGAGGGGTTCTGAATCACGAGGTGGCACGCACGCTTGTTACCACAAAGCATAGCCTCCTTTCCTCGATCCGATGGTATTGACACGGTCAACAGGGGAGTGAATACATCCGATAAGTGAATCGTAATGATTGTTATCTCTTTTGGTATACAAGTAATTCACGGCTTTATAGGTTTGGGATGAGTCTCCCCGATCCGGCTTTGTCTTTTCCGACTTATCATGCTTAGGGAATGGTTCCTTATAAATCCCCATTTTCTCATTAGGTGTTTGCATTTTTCCAGGGTTATCCACCTCTATCTCCCCATTATCAATGAGGTCCTGAATATAGTGGTGAAGCCACAAACATTTTTCTGTCTTATGACCTTTAACGCGATGCATTTCACAATATTCATGCTCCTTATACCATGAAGGTTTAGGAGCGTTGTCATCAAATGGTTGTGTTGTAGGATAGGTCATCATGTGGGCCGCATCCAACTATTTTAGTATGACTGGACAACGGTTCATTGAGGGAGGTGAATGTTCATCACTTTGGTGGTGGTTGAATTGGGCCCTTGGTCAGTTTAAAAGGTTGATTGGTTTGGACCGTTTGAACACGTTTGGAATCGTGATTCCGCCTCTCCCACCACATTTTTGTTTTTGTTAAAGATCTTCAACTTTTCAAAGGGGTTCGACACTTTGGTTGTTTTAGATTGGGTTTTGAGGGTGCCTTTGCAATGAGAGCCTTTTCTATTTGAATCCCTTTCTCGATAACCTCCTCAAAGGTGCGACACAATGCATTTGAGGTGGAAAGCTATATCCGGGTTGAGATTAGGGACAAAATACTCGACCACCTACTTCTTCAGGAAAGCACAAGGGAAGCGACTAGCTATCCCTCTCCATCATTGAGGAAGCTAGCAAAGGTCTCATTTGGGCATTGTTTTACACCACACAGTCTGCCATGGTGATGTCACTCACTCTATGTTATACGAGAAATGACGCACGAATCTTTCCACCAATTCTGCCAGTGTGAAATTGATCCTCGTGGTAAGCGCGTAAACCATTCCAATGCTTGACCTCCGAGACTCTTAGGAAAAAGTCCGATGAGGTAATTATCACTATAAGACACCTCTTGACATGCCATGTAGAAATATTTAACATGATCCTCTGGGTCTCCCTTTCCTTTGTATTTGTCAACTTTGGCATATCAAATTTCTTTGGAAAGGGTCAAGGGTCATTGTCTTGTCAAAAAGGATAGGGGCATAGTTCTTCATATTGGTATTTCCTAATACTCCCTATATTGCTTTCTTGTATGCTCACAAGCATTGATTTTCATAGATTGCACTTCTTGTGAGCAATTGTTCTCTAGTGGGAGAAGTGGGGACGTGTACACGATGATACCCCGTGTCTTCTTCTCCTTGGTTTTCTCGATGGAGTTCGTGGATCCTAAACTTAGGCCTTGACTTTTGAATGTTCTTGTTTTCTTTCTCGTACACTGGAAAGTAAGCAAAGCTAGTTGTCAGCTTAGGTTACTGAGTTGTTGTTGGATTGTGACTTGGTTTGTGTCTTCTTCTTCTAAAGGTTCTTCCTCTTCGTATTGTGGAGGTTCTTCCCCTGTCTCATGTTCTATCTTGTTTCTTCATGGCACTTTGATGAGGGGTATTCTATGCCCTACCACTTTATCATTTTCTACGTAAGAAGTGGAAGCATGCCCACCTATTAAAATATCTTCCATATTGATAAGGGGGCATTCTTCCTTAGTAGTGTCATTTGTAGGTAATATTGGTTCATTCTCGGTGGGCAATTTGGCCCCTAATTCCATGACCCATGCCAAAACTCTATCTTTGTTTCTAAGGAGAAACTCATCTAGTAGAGTGGGGTCAAAATCAAAGTCTCGTGTGTGGTGATTCTAATTCATTTCCACTATGATCGACCATCTCTTCTGGTTTCCTTTTCTAGAAAAACAATGGCCCTAAGTCATGTCCAATGAAGGGGTTTGACCCTTGTCTATTAGAGGTCTCCCAAGCATGCACTTGTTGTTCCTCATATGTCTGTTTCTTCAACCCTAGACGTGTTTTGGGAGCCATGTTTTTGTGATAGTTTCACTAGGGTGAGTTGTAGATATGTGCAAAGCTTAGTGACTACCCCTAAGTGAAATGCAAAATGAAATTGCTAAGAGTATGAATATGTCAACAATGTGAGAATACCAATATGATAGAGTGATAAATCACCCGTGATACAAGTGTTTGGTATTAAAACTTGATCAAAGGAAGTACTTCCTAGACTACGTTTCAAAAAGTAGTTTGCATCGCAAGATGATCAACAAGATGTTTTCACTTATGCCAAGTTCAAGGAAATGAACAAAACATAAGTAAATACAAGAAGTCAATGCGATCTCCCAATCAAGATATACGATGAGCGAGCTCAAACTCGATTAAGACCTATATCTCAAAAAGTGCCAATTACAATTCACGAATGACACAACAATATCACCAAGATATGTTAACCCACTTTGCTAGAAAGTGAAGTATTGATATCGAGGTGTTATTGATATAACACGCACAAATGGTAACACCTAACACTCTTTGAAATCAAGGTAATAATAGAACCGAACTAAAAATCTCAAAGTATAGCTAGGAATAGTTAAAAATGTGTGCAACGTAACCATACAATATAGGTATTTATGTCAAGTTTACAAGAAACAAGACGTAAATATCAAAATTGTAATGATACGAGACAAACAAGCTAACTCCTCTATGGAAGTCCACGGTGATGAACCACGCCTAACTACAATGACGATGATCTTGACGTGGGTATCAAGATCACAATGGCTACCAAATGACGTGAAAACGCCTCCACTCACTTTAGACGTTTAACTAACCCAAATTAAACATGGATGGGCGTAAACAGACATAAAAGTGAGAGAAACAGTTGAATGAAAACACAAAGGTAATCACACCTCTTTTGATCAACAAAGTGTCAAAAGAATATGAAGGAAATAAATCAAGAAAAATGACGAAAAATGCTAGCCTCACTTCGGCAGAGTTTCACCTCACCCTAAGGCAAGTAAAAACTAGGTGAAAGTAATACATCACACGTTTCTCAAAAAGAAGGTTCACAACTCAACACTATTTTAAAATGGTCAAAGTGGGCTCCTGCCAAAGTATATTCTCCTAGGTGGTTCTCTCACCCTAGGTGTTACAAAGTTGCCACGAGTGAGCGCGATTTACCCAAAAAGTCACACTGACTAGTTTGGGAGTATCTCGGCTTTACTTTACCCCCTTCAAGAATAGTAGGCAACTAGTGCGTCTACGTGTACTATCACTGGGGTCACCACAACGGACAACCTGTAATGCTATCTCACAAAGGAATCACTAGTCAAGTAGGTAGTGCGAGCACTTCCCATTTCGTCCACAAGGTTCCTCTTGCATGGACTACTTTGGGGTTCCTGAACCACCCCCATTGTTGTTGTAGCTTAAGGCGTTATGCCAAAGGGGTTATGTTCCAGTTGAGCGGAGAGGGACGTACCCTTTTCCGAAACCTACAATACAATGTTTTGAATATGTTGTTCTTTTTATCTTGTTTAATTAGGTGTGGTTTTCTTGAACACCTTTTGCAACTCGTATAACAATTATATTAGTAGTTTTTTATTTCGTTTTGATTCCTCCTTTCTTTGACAAGCGTTTTTAGGTCCTACACTCAAGCGTTAGTAGTTCTCCAAGAAAATCACATTATTTAAAAGAGGATTAAGAGTTGCTTTTGATTCTCAAGATCATCCAAGGATGCAAGAGAAGAGCATACACAACAAATAATCCAACTAAAAAGTAAAGAAAATCTTTTCAATCAATGAACCATACAAAATTCTTGATAAATGTTCATTCCCCTAAACCAAAAGTGAAAGATGAAGTTTCCAATTTACCAAATGTTATAAAATGAAGACTAAAGTTGTTTTTGATTCTCAAGATCACCCTAAGGTGCAAGAGAAGAGCATACACAAACTTTATCCCAACTATATAGAAATGGAAAACTTCAAATCAAAGGACTATTGAAAAATGCTTTGTAAAAGGTTCATTCCCTTAAACCAAAAGTGAAAGATGAAGTTTCCAATTTACCAAATGTTATAAAATGAAGACTAAAGTTGCTTTTGATTCTCAAGATCACCCTAAGGTGCAAGAGAAGAGCATACACAAACTTTATCCCAACTATATAGAAATGGAAAACTTCAAATCAAAGGACCATTGAAAAATGCTTTGTAAAAGGTTCATTCCCTTAAGCAAAATGAATAATCAAATTTCCAAGTTTAATCCCAATGTTAAAAAGATATAGATCAAAGTTGTTTTTGATTCTCAAGATCACCAAAAGGTGCAAGAGAAGAGCATACACATGCTTTGGTCTAAATCGAGGAAGCATGGAAATACAACATTCATCAAAACATTAGACATGTTAGAAAATGACCAGTTTTAAACTAACAAAAAACTTAAATTTTTGTAAGTATAAATCCCAAATTTATGTTTTCATTGCATAGTTAACTTCAATACCTTTCCAACGCAAAAAAATGGAGTCATTTCGAGTTCGGGAGCAAAATTATGGCCTTCGAAGATGGGTTACGCATATGCTCTTATGCTCACGGGTATGCACTTGACATGCACTCAAAAAATGTCAAAAAAATGTCTCTTAATCTGCAAAATGGGAAAATTTTTCCAACCAAGATTCAATTTTGACAACAACCCATCACATCAATATATGAATAGAAGACTCAACGCTATCAAACATTAACATACATGCTCAAGAATTTAAAATTTTCAAGAAATTGACAAAACTAGCATGTAGAATGATGAAAAAGTAAGCTCTAAAAATGAAAACATGATGAAATCTTGAAATTTTCTCACCAAGATTAAATTTTGACAGCAACCCACCACATTAATATGTAAATAGAAGACTCAACACTATCAAACACTAACCTACATGCTCAAGAATTTAAAATTTTCAAGAAATTGACAAAACTAACATGTAGAATGTTGAAAAAGTAAGCTCTAAAAATGAAAACATGGAGAAATCTTGAAATTTTCCCATCAATTCCAATTTTGACAGCACTTCACCTCCTTTATACCTACAAGGAAGACTCAACACATGCAAACTCAACAAAACAAGTTAAGAAAAACAAGTTAGATCAACATGTGTAAAAGAGGGTTAGTAACCAAAAATGAAACTTAACTACAAAAACTTGAAATTAAGTGCAAAGGACAATGGAGTAAGTCCCACCAGGGTGTGCCAAATGTGTGCATGTATACTTTTTTAATGCTAAATCAAATGAAGCAAGAACTACCACCTAAAATAGTTCTACAATTTAGCTAAAATAAAGCATAAACACCATCAAGATAGAGAACTAAGCAAGATCTAAACTAACATTATAACTTTGAAAACATGAGATCAAAACTATGCATGCTATTTTAACATCTCTACTCTCCTAGATTACCAACAAGAATGAATGGACCTATTTAGCTCCAATGGCAATCAAAATTTTCTTTGTTTGATCCTTAAAGAATGCAAGAATAGGAAGCTTTAGCTCTTAACAATGGTGACCTCTCAAGAAAACAAAAGGCAAGCTCTTAGTCTCTTTGCTATATGCTTTGCATTTGCTCTTAAGAGTTTAGGTGTAAGTAAAAAGGTAGGTGGAGGGCTCTTTATATAGCCCAAAGGATAAAGGATTCAACACATTCTCATGAATGTGGGATAAAGGTAAAACATGATTAGGAATGGATAAGGTTGCTTTATTAAAGGTAACCTTACTTTAGAAGGGTTTAATTTATGCTTAGCAAGTCATGGGAGTTGGGGGTGTTTTAATTAATCAAAGGTGATTAACTAATAGGTAGATGTAAGCTTATAGAAGATAATTAGAGGAATATTAGTACGATTTAGGCTATTATAAGGGGATTAAATCAATTAAATATTGATTTATTGGTTAAATGGAAGGGAAAGCTAATTAATTAATAATAATTAATTAGTCTAGGTAGAAGGGGTGATTTATTAATGGAAGGTCGTTAATTAGGTATTTGTTGATAGCAACTTAATTAATTAGCTTAGTGTAATTAATTAAGTATTTAAATTGCTTGGGCATAATTATAGGTGTCTACACTACTCTAAATTTTGAACATGTATGATCATGGACCTTACTTGAATGATCGAGTATATTTGTGGATTTACAACCTCTTAGTTCTATTAATTATATTGTGTGATTTGTTTCGTTATGATCCGAAGGGGCGTAGAAGCCGTTTTGACCTCTATAGCTTTTCATGTCTTAAATCACTAAGTCGAGTCATGAATTATGACTTCCATTAAACTCACATAAAGAGAGACTCGGCTCCCTCTCACGTGCCTCAAGTGAGTGCCCAACGCCCACTAGGTGATAGGCCAATGCGCATGAGGTTCCCTTGTTCTTGGTGGGGTGAAAAATGACTACATCTTGGTTCCGTTCTGGGACCTCTTTTCAAGTTTTAGTGGAACATGGCATACATCATGATCTATGTAAAAGTGATGGTGGAGCGCTTAACACTCGAAGGTGTTGAATATTGGTTTAAAATCACGGAGGACGAATTCTCTCAGAGATTCAATACTAGACCTGGGTTTAACACACGAAGATGGGTGGAGGACACTCTTTATCATGAGTTGTACGAAACCTTCTTCTATTGTTTCAAGAGAGTTATTTGAATGGCTCTCGGATTATACATCTAGATCGGGGTAGTATTATAAGTCACACCTTGGACCCAAGAAATAAATTAGAACTTGCAAGATGTTGGTCTAATGTGGACCCGTGCTATAGTTCATTGGTGGAAGGGAGTATTGACTAACTACACTCTGGAATACGCCATTTCCACGTATTTCTATCTAGAAGTTGCTGAGTTTGAGTTTTTACGGAGCCCAGAGGATCATTTCTACATGTTATTCCCCTGGAAATCAAAATCTTGATGGTAACCATGGGTTTAGAGGCATTACCTATGGGCCGGATAAACCACTCGAGCATTTGGTGAGGAAGCCGGGTTGTTGGGGAAAGATGGCTGATATAATGACCGAGAAGGAAAGGGAGGAGAGACGACTCAAGTATAATGAAGTGTGTGAAAAGGAGATCAATAGAAAGCACATGATTATAAGTGGGTTATGGAGCTAGACATGGTGGAAAGGAGTTGAGGTTCATGTGGAGGATGTGGTACCCAAACAGTCTATGATACCCCATCTTGGTAAGTGCGGGAGAGAAACCATGTGCTTCGATGAGATTCCGTCACACAGAGAGAGGAGTCATTGGCACGCATCTGACCCCACCTAGTGACCAAACCTTGGCGCTTGGTTTGTTTAAATAAGGGAAAAGTATAGTTGATCCATTTGATATTAGTAGAAGCAACCGATTGACACCTAGGAGATACAATTTCTCGTTTGGGACTTCTATGGCTTCACACACTATTCCAGTATTTGGTGGAATGTTTGGACAAGGCAGATATACAGCTAGTTTTGGAAGCATGTTAGGAAGTGGTGGAGGAAATATGACTGGGAGTGGTACTAGTTCACAAACTGTCGGTGCACAATTTAGTGGGACAACGGGAGCATTCGACACGACAAACACAGGCCCTGTACCTAACACAGGAGGATCTAGAGGTGGAAGTGGTGGAGCTGGTGTCCAAGGAATTAGTGGGTCCGGCGGAGGAGGAAACACTGAAGGAAACCAAGGGACTGGATCGGGAGGACAAGGACCTCAAATTACCTCCTCAAGTCTTTTTCGAGATGTCTCTACACTTACTAGATTACAGAGTATAGAAGATGCCGCAGAGCATGTGAATAAGTGCGAGTTGCTATGGCGGGCAAAGGGGATCACAACCCAGATCAAAAGGCCGATGAAATTTATAACAACTTTACAATGACGTGTGCATAGTTGTTATAGAAAGTATGACGCTCATCGATCAAGTTATGGATTATACTGTGGCTTTGAGAAATGCATTCTTGGTGGAATTTCACATACCTCGAGTTTGAACAAAAGAGCATTATCTCTCTCAAATAAATCTAGTAGGGCATGATAGAGAGTGTGAGGGAAGATGATGCATGCTTTAAAACTCTATTGTCTAAACTATCTTATGATATCCACCCTTCACAACATGCTCGGTGGTTTGTTAGAGGGTTGATCACACCCTTTAGGAGGTATTTGTCTAATAAAACATTCACGAGACTCCTGCATAAAGCATTAGAAGCCGCTTTGCGTGCTTGAGGTAATTAGTAGTGTTGACATTGGTATTAGCCCATTTCGGAGGCTCGAGACACTTCCATGGCTAAGCAATTGGAGAAATTACCCGCCAACACGATTCCCAGAGATTCACGGTGGAATGTGGTGCACAGATCATTGTAATGTAGAATGGCATACAAAGGATAATGGCGGGATATGTACTTGGAAGGCGGTGCGTGCATGTAGTGGTAAATTATGAAATATGTCATGAGGACCATGATGCAAGTAGGTGTCCCCTACTACAACGTGCGATCCGTAAAAATGTATCCTGTTATTGCAAGATATGTACCTCAACCACACATGACATCAAGGATTAAAGATTGATTGACCAAATTCATGAGGCAATTGATCTTGGTGTGCACCAAACCGGCATTGTTAGCAGCCCAAAGGAGATCAACATCGGTATGAAGAGCGCAGAGATGGAGATGCGCATGGAAGAGGGTTTCATGGAGGATTTTGGGGTCATGGTAATTGCGAAGGAAGAAGTGAGTTCCCATGTGGGACGTGTTTTAATTGTGGAGCCACAAACCATTATAAGCGTGAATGTCTAGATCTTCTACAATGCTCATGGTGTGGAAAAAAACATAAGTATGAAGAGTGCCCAGAGTTATACGAACATATGAGTCAACAAGAAGGATAAGGGCACTTGCCATGGTGAGTATTAAGAAGGCTGATGCGCAATGGCTCCAATGAGTAATACGTGAATCAAAACTAGAACTGTCATGGTAACAACAAGGGCGAGTCCGCACGTGCAAGGGGAAGTGTTCTGGGCCGAGACCTCTAGTTTCGAGGGAAGAAGTAGTGCATGGGAAGTATCCATACCCCGCGCACCAAAAAGAAGTCTACTAGGAAACCATGGATTTAATTCAAATCTTACAAGGGGAGATCTAGTGCTTGAAAGAACAAACTACAAAAGAAAAGAAAAGAAGACAAGTAGAAACACCAAGGGATGAATTGGATGAGGTTAAGGAGGTGTGTAAACTGTTGAGGAAGGAGAATGTTATTTCCACTGCTAGAGCATGGTTGAGAGAAAAGGTACCATGCACCAAGGAAGAGCACGAAAGGAAGATCTTGCATGCAAACCTCCCACCTCACAGCCTTGATTATGGTAAATATATTACCTTGAACATTGTAGTGGATGGATGGTTGCTTAGTAACATCCTCATTGACACGAGGATTGGAGGTTAATGTTCTCACTCTGATGCCCGACATCAACTGGGAAGACCTACATTACAACCATCTTAAAATGTGTTATATATGGCAAATAAGACAAAGGAAATGCCCATATGTATCTTGAAGGATGTGACCATTACCATTCAGGGACTAGGTTCACTAGGGATTTTGAAGTCTTGGTACTTAATGATATAGATAATTTCCCACTTTACCTGGCACCCGTGGTGTTATAAGAATAATGCATATCTCTGGTTTAACAAGGGGTACATAAGCTTTGAAAACAAGGTAGAGAGGGTGATTATACCACTTGCTGATGGGAATTCCACCCCCTATACTGAACCCCTTGGAGAGGAGGTCCTGGACAGAATATATGTGTGCTCCATAAGAGATCTAGAGACCATCCACCCTACAGAAGGAGTCATCCAGTTTGATGATGCTCAATCACGGATACTACCAATATAGCATGCGATAATTGGGCGCATAGGACTTATGAATTGATTGGGTGTCATCTGCGAAAGGATCAAGTGACCAAGGTAATAATGGAATGTATAGTTCGAGTGCACTCGGGAGGAAAGGCAATAACCAAATATTCTGGGATGCATACCCTGAGGTCTTTTTAAGAGAAATGGAAGCTCAATGGAGGGAGGACGAGCGACGAGGTATGCTAGGTTATGTTTTGATAGGCACGAGCGGTGAGGTGGTGGGCCACACATAGTGAAAACTTGTTGGAATGACGTGAAGTTAGGATTGCACTCACTATCCGATTCTCAAAGAGTAACATGCCCACCGCTATCAAGGATTACAATGGAAATGAACCCACCTCGGGCTTGTGAGAGGGTCCTGGGAGAAGGCGTAGAAGCTTTACCACCCTCCCTTTGGGTGCACAAGCTTTATTCAACACTACAAGGATGTGCACGTGCCTAGTACATCCATTCTGAAACTCACCACCAGACAGAAATTGGTAGGAGTTAATGGCTAACCTCGGTTCACACATTCAAGTACCCGAAGTACCAAGCAACCAGATTGATGAGGTGTTGCAAACTATCAAGCGACTCACTCTAGGGGATTTTGCCATGGCGGTAGATAGATTAGTAAACTTACTTGGTGGACCTAGCTTGGAAGCACGGTTTGAATAGGAGGAACCGAGAAGACCTGCAATTTGAGTGCGCGTGTGTTTGAAAAGGAAAAAGAAAGATGGTATATGTTGTTGATGGAGAGGAGATGGAAAGCTTGAATGTCGACCATTCGGTTGGAGCACGTGAAGTAGTTGATAGTGTAGATGTATGTGCACACGTATATCATGAACCACTCAAAACCAAGAAAGTTAACATCGGCTCGGAGAAGGAGCCCAAGGAAGCTATCATTGGGGACTACTAGTCGAAAAAGGAAGTATCAAAGATCATCGATCTCTTGCGTGAATTCGAGGATTTATTCCCACATAGATACCATGAGTTGAAAGGTGTCCACCATTCATTAGGGGAAATGAGGATAAAGTTGAAGGATGGTGTGCACCCAAGAAGAGGCCTTACAGGATGAATCCCAACATGCGCGTAAGGGTTAAAGAAGAGCTAGAAAAAATGATAGCATCCGGTATCATTGAGGTTATGGAGGAATTAGAATGGATAAGTCCAATGGTGATCAACATAAAGAAGGATGGGTGGATTAGGATATGCATGGATTACAGGGAATTGAATGTTGTTTGTATCATAGATCCTTTTCCCACCCCCTTCACTGAAGAGATTTTGGAAGGAGTTGCTGGGCACGAGGTCTATTCCTTTACGATGGATTCTCGGATATCACCAAGGATTTCCAAGGAAGACCAAAAAAGACAAATTTCGCCACCGACCGGGAATCTTTACATACACGGTCATGCCCTTTGGATTAAGGAATGCCCACCGTTGTATTTTTGCGCATAGTGGGACAAGCATTTAAGGACTTCATCCACAAGTTCCTTCAAGTGTATTTGGATGATTGGACAGTGTATGGATTGGTAAGGGACCATTGTGATAACTTGATATTGATGTTTGAAAGATGTCGGTAGTTGAGGATTTCCCTCAACATCAAGAAATGTATCTTTATAACTCCTTTTGGAATGTTGTTGGGGCATATCATATGCAAAGAGGGCTTACTGGTGGATCCCACGAAAGTTGCGGTTATTGTAAGGTTAGGGGAGCCTACCAACCAAAGCGTCGCCACATGCGTGGATTTCTTGGACACACTTTGGGTACTACGTAAAAGTTCATTAAGGGATACACCAAGATCGATGCACCTTTGGAAATGTTTCTTAGACATAAGAGTTCCTTTCAAAGTGGGGAGAAGCGTAATGAAGGCATTTGACACTCTAAAAGAAAGGCTTATCACCGCACCTTTTCTACGATTCCCATCCCTGGGATTAACCTTTCCATGTCCACGTGGATGCCTCTGCGAGTACAACAATGGGAGTCGTTCTTGCTCAACTAGGAGAGGGATTGTTGATCATCCCTTGTGTTTTTCAAGTAGGAAGTTGACACCATCAGTACACAATTATACAATGAATGAGCGCAAGGCATTGTCAATGATCTATGTACTCCAAAAATTGAACAATATCTGTTGGCTAATCCCTTCATATTCTACACCAACCATATGGCCTTGAAGTATGTAGTAAACAAAGTAGTATTATAAGGGAACATATGTTGTTGGGTACTTTTATTTCAGGAATTTGAATTCAAAGTGGTGGTAAACCGGGAAAGAACAATTATGGTCTGGATCGGTTATCCGGATTGATTCGAGAGATGACACGTAGAGTATCGAGGAAACCATGCTTTGGACATGTAACTATTTAGGTTTCAAAGTACATGCCCTCGGAATTAGAAGACATTTTTGTTTTTCTCAAGGAAGGTGTGGCACCCAAAGGGATGAATGCTCTGGAAAGGAAAAGGTTAGCCATATGCGCATGCACTTCATGTTGATCAATGGGAATTTTTATAAAATGGGTCACGATGAGGTTTTATGTCGGTGTGTATTAGAACATGAGCACGTAGCTATAATAGAAGAATCCCATGGTGGGATTGCTGGAGGACACTATGCGAGGAATGTAACCGTGCACAAGATCCTAGTCACCGGACTATGGTGGGAGATGATCCACCAGGATTGTATTGAGTTCTGCAAGGCCTATGACCACTACCAATGCCTCGGAATACCTGGAAGAAGGGATGAGATGCCCTTGCACCCCATGACCAGCACATAACCTTTTATAAAATGGGCAATAGATTTTTTCAGACCAATCTCACCAGCTACGCAAAGGACTAACTCACGGTATATCATTACCTATACTGATTATCTGACAAGGTGGGCAGAGGCCACGCCCACTAAACAGTGCGCCTACAAATAAATGAACACCCGATAGGATGCCAATCTACAAAGTGACATAGTCAAGGTGAAGATGGAGAAGGTAGGGATTCTAGCTCTACGAGTTACCATATTTTGGGAAGCCCGAGTGCTTGTACCAAAGGGTCATGACGCGTGTGCACGAAGACTTCTTCGCTTCGCATGGTGTAAAATGCACATAACTCCCCAACTAATCTCACACTTCACATGCCTCAAATGCACAGGGATGTGCTCATAGATGACCTCCAGGATGAGGATGTAATTAAAGAAACCATTGCATCCCAGGAATATAAGAAGGGATCAAGGTACTACGAATGGAAAAGAGAGGTGGACCCAGTGAGAAAGCCTCGTTGAATGTCCGTAGGAAGGTCATGGAAGGTACCATGTACAACATCTCCTAGTACATATCGATGAGATCATAAGCAGCATGGATAAGGGAGGAAAGATATTATTTGAGAACATCCTATTAACAATGTGTTCTCGAAGTCAAGTTGCCAAATGCATCTCGAAAATTTCATATGGGAGTACCCCGATGAAGACCCTTCACCTACAAAGAGGTTCTGAAGTATAAATGTGAATCAATGACAAAGGTGCATGGGATGCGCTTGGATAAATGGTATATGTGCCTTAGGAATGCATCCGGGGCTGAATGGTGGATCCTAGAACAACTCCTCGCGGAAAATGAAGGAGAAGCAGAGTTCATGGTATATCGAACTTCGCATTGGAAGATTTATCCCGTGGATGGCAAAGGTTGAGTCCATGCTCTAAATTCCCATTCTCATTTATCGACCAATTTTTCCAGTGGGAGTGAAAATGTACAAGGAGTTGAAGAAATTAAAACTTGACATGTCTAGCCTTGACATTGAACACAAGGAAATGAGAAAGAAGCTGGTCTACCCAGGGAAGTGCGCATACGTTGAAAGATACGTATCGCAAGATGTGCACATTGTAAGGCCCATGACCTTACCTATTGCTGAGAGTGATGCTGCTAGGATCTACCTATGCATAAGGCCAAAGTTCAAAAAGGGCGCGTACATGGAGAATGAGATATCCATCCCAGACAACCCTATTGGCAGAAAGAAGCCCGCACCAAAGCATAAGGAGAGAGAAGAGAAAGAGGAAATAGAGGGTGGTGGAGGAGCAGGATGTAGGTACTGTGGGGCCAAGCACCTACGTCCAGAAGAAGAAGAGGACGGTAGTTAGGGAGAAGACCCCGGAACCGGTAAAGCCACCATCTCTTGAGGAGCCCTTGGATGAAGAGAAGACCACATCTCCCAAGCTAGAGTCTTCAGCAGAAGAAGAAGAAGAGAAGGTAGAGAAGACCAAAGGCACAAGCACCTTTTTAGGCAAGAAGAATGTTGGCGAAGGAGAAGAGCTGGAGGTGACCCAAGGGAGGATAAGTATAGATGACTCAGGGGAGGGAGGAGAGGAAGACATTGATGCATTCATCTTTGCATGGAGGAAGAGCACCCAAGGGGGAGGAGGACTCGTAGAGCGAAGAAAGGAGTGAAGGGGAAAGCACCAAGGAGCAAGAAATGCCCAAGCTCACCCAGGAGGAGATAGATGAAAAAGTGACAAGGGAGGCGAGAAAAGATGATTGATGCCTTGGTCGATGAGGAGTTGGGGCATAGCATGGAGCTTGTGCTCGTGAGTTCAAGAAAGAAAAAAGGGAGAAGAGTGGAAGTAGCACAAAAGGCCCAACTCTTTCAGTGATTGTTCCCAAAGTGCGTGCGCACGGAAGTAAATGCGTTAAGGAAGGAAGATCGGTGATGGGTATGCTAATGACCCTAACAAAAATTTTCACATGTGCTTCCATAGTATCGTGCCCACCAAGGAGCTCACCGCCATGGAGTCCTTTGATCCTGAGGGTGGATACCTGCGCACGAGGAAAATGCTATCATGGGTGTTCGACTCCCACATTGATGAGCCCAAATTTGAAGTTAACCAAGAGGCAATACTGGAGCTCTTCGAGACAAAGGGGGCCAACCCCCTCATAAATACACAACACTTGTCAGATGAGCAAGTGTGTAATGTGCTCAACAAGGTCTCTGTGGAGGTAGAGGCAAGGCTCTTCTACGAAATGACAAGATTAAAGCCTTGGAGGACCTGTTGGAAAAGAGGAAGGAAGAAGTAATTAAGATGATAAAGGAACTCACCCTTGAAAAGTTGATCAGTGCTCAACTACAACGGGAGTTACAGGGAGGAGAAAGCTAAGGTGCGCAAAGTCTCCAAGAAGGTGGAGCTCATCTCCCCCAAGCTATTATCATGAAGCACCTAGATCTTAACCCTCCCGCGTAAAATTATGGTTCCTTCCTCGGATACCTTGAGGACTTGACTCGATCCTCACCATGAAAGGCTGCATGTTTGGAGAAGGAGGATAAGATGAAGGTAATCATGCTCATAGTAGCTGAATACAATAAGGTCCTAGCTGATGTAAGAGTAGCCGCACAAACTGCAGGGGTTTCTATGACCATCTGCGCGCGATCGGACAAGGTGGTAGGCATGTTACTTGGGCAGACAACGAGGTCGAGCTAAAGACTTCGGGAGAGAAGAACAAAGGAAATAGAGTAGAATGAGAAAATATTTTAGCCGAGGTAGAAAGAAGATCTGAAGCTATTGAGGCCCTTCGGGTCTCAATCAAAACATGGCTTAAAGAACTCTACAAGACCATTACAAGGAAGATGGATGCCTTGGAGGATCTTGCGAAGGAACTGGAAACCGTGGTGGAGACCATCACCAAAAAGGGGGAAGGGTTAACCTTCGATGAGGTGAGCGCATTGGTTGGCAACCTTTGCAAAGGGCACAGGATGAGGTCAAAGCACGTGGGATACTGCCGAGGTGACTGACCTATGGCAGAATTTTCCCCTTCTGCTTCTTTAGAAATTTTTCCTTCTATTCTTTCTCTTCCTCTCCCCCCATTCTTTATTCTTTCCCTCCATTCTTTTCCAAGGCAAGGCCTTGCATTTTTATCTTGTAGTCTTTTAAAAGGTTCCCAAGGCGGAGAACAGGTGAAGTGTGGGGTAATGTTGGGACCCTATTGCAGCTACCAAATCTTAAGGGAGCGTAGGTGCGCATGGCCGAGAGGAAGCAAACAAGTGAAGATGCGCAAGGAAAATTCAAAAGGATTCTTGGAGAAACAAGGACACACACGTCATGTGAAGAACAATTCAATACTTAGCCATTTTTGGCCTTTTGGATAAAACGTGAAGAACGTGTTCCATTTGGATAAGGTTCTAGCCTAGCGACAGGGTGTCTTGGAAGGAATATACCTTGTGATAAGAAGATCCAAAAATTTAATCATGACATGGAGAGGCATGCACCTGGGGTGACCCACACCCAACACTTGGGGCTAGATGCGAGGTTGCAGAGGAATTTGTTAGAGCTCGGATGCCTATTTATATGTGATCCCTTATCAAAGAACGGGAGAGAAGTGAGGTAGCGAAGGCTCTGCACGAATTACTGCGAGAACTATGGGATAAAATGGGTAGATGATTCTAGGAAGGATGTAATGGGGAAATGGGGAATGCAAATTTTGTTTTGTGAGTATACATGTATGGATCCAGATATGGTGCATGACTATGGTCTGCCTCTCTGTGATGCTTTGTAGTAAGACTATGAATGAATATGATAAGGTTACCACTATGTTTATATTAAGATCTCCTTCTGTATTATCTGCATGTTTCTACTCTGCTTTTGACCTTGTATAATCATGGACCTTACTTGAATGATTGAGTATATTTGTGGATTTACAACCTTAGTTCTATTAATTCTATCGCACGTTTTGTTTACGTTATGATCAAGGGGTGTAGAATCCGCTTAGAGCTCTATAGCTTTTCATTTTTGTTAAATCACTAAAGTCGAGTCATGAATTATGCCTTCCATTAAACTCACATAAAGAGAGACTCGCTCCTCTCTCACACCTCGGGTGAGTGCCCAAGACCCATTTGGTGATAGTTTGCACACATGAGGTTCCCTTGTTCTTGGTGGGGTGTAAAAATGGCTACCAAATCACTATAATAGTTTGTGAACAAGCTGTAGTCATTTTTACACCCCACCAAGAACAAGGGAACCTCATGTGTACTGCCTATCACCCAAAGAGGGCTTCGGCGCTCACCCGAGGCGCGCTAGAGGGAGTCGAGTCTCTCTTTATGTGATTTTAATGAAAGGCATAATTCATGACTTTGACTTAGAGATTTAACAGGACATGAAAAAGCTATAGAGCTCATATGGCTTCTACACCCCTTCACTATAAAAAACAAAGTGCGCAACAAAATTAATAGAACTAAGAGGTTGTAAATCCACAAATATACTCAATCATTCAAGTAAGGTCCATGATTATACAAGGTCAAAATCAGAGTAGAAACATGTAGATAATACAAAAGGAGATCTTAATATAAACATAGTGGTAACCTTATCATATTCATTCATAGTCTTGCTACAAAGCATCATAGAGAGGGACTACGGGCCATGTGCCATATCCGGATCCATACTTGTATGCTCACAAAATAAAATTTACATTCCCCATTTCCCCATTACATCCTTCCTAGAATCATCTACCCATTTTATCCCATAGTTCTCACAATAATTTTGCAGATCTTCGCCGCCTCACTTCTCTCCCCGTTCTTTGCCAAGAGCGCGCATATAAATAGTCATATGAGATCTAACAAAATCCTCTCAACCTCAAATTTGGCCCCAAGTGTCAAGGTGTGGGTCACCCTGGGCGCATGCCTCTCCATGTCATGATTAACTTTTTAGATCTTCCTATCGCAAGGTATATTCCTTCCAGGACACCCTGTCGCCAAGCTAGAACCTTATCCAAATGGAACACGTTCTTCATGTGTTCTCGGCCCAAAAGTCTGAAAATGGCTAAGTCCCGATTGTTCTTCACACAACGCACGCATCCTTGGTTCTCTAAGAAGCCTTTTGAATTCTACCTTGTGCACCTTCACTTGCACGCTTCCTCCGGCCATGCGCGCCTACGCACCCTTAAGATTTGGTATGTATAATAGGTTCCTAACATTACCCCACACTTCACCTGTTCTCCACCCTCGAGAACCTTTTCAAAGACTACAAGATAAAACGCAAGGCCTTGCCTTGGAAAAGAATGGAGGGAAATAATAAAGAATGGGGGAGAGGAAGAGAAAGAATAGAAGGAAAAATTGCCTAAAGAAGCAGAAGGGGAAAATTATGCCGTAGGTCGGCCTCCAGCATATCCCACGCTACTGACCTCATCATGCACCCTTTACAAAGGTTTCCAACCAATGCACTCACCTCATCGAAGGTTAACCCTTCCCCCTTTGTGGTGATGGTCTCCACCACGGTTTCTAGTTCCTTCGCAAGATCCTCCAAGGCATCCATCTTCCTTGTAATGGTCTTGTAGAGTTCTTTAAGCCGTGTTTTGATTGAGACCCGAAGGGCCTCAATAGATTTATATTTTCTTTCTACCTTAGCTAAAATATTTTCTCATTCTGCTCTATTGCCTTTGTTCTTCTCCCTGAATTCTTTTAGCTCGGCCTTGTTGTCGCAAGTAGCATGCATGTCACCTTGTCCTGATCCGTGCAGTGGTCGTAGGCAACCCTTGTGGTTTGTGCAGCTACTCTTACATCAGCCAGGACCTTATTGTATTTAGCTATGAGCACGATTACCTTCAGCTTATCCTCCTCCAAATGCGCAGCTATATCCTCTACCGACTCCAAGGCCAAAGGCTGCCTTTCCATGGTGAGGATCCGAGTCAAGTCCTCAAGGCATTCCAGGGAGGAACCATACTTTTGCGCGGGAGGGTTAAGGTCTGGGTGCTTTGTGATAATAGCTTGGGAGATGAGCTCCATGGACTCCAACCGCCATCCACCAAGATGAATCTACCAATGCAAAAGTCTTTGGTATACCACAAACTCGCTTCTCTTTTAATTACCATGGGGAGTTGTTCTAGGATCCACCATTCAGCCCCGAATGCATTCCTGAGAACGTATACCATTTATCCAAGCGTGCCTTGTGCACCCCTATCATTGATTCACATGTATACTTTTGGAACCTCTCCGCAGGTGAAAGGGTCTTCATCAGGGTACTCCCATACAAACTTGTCGGATGCATCTGGCACCCCAACTTCTGAGAACACAATTATTAATAGGATGTTCCCAAATAATATCTTTCCTCCCTTCTCTGCGCTGCTTATGATCTCATCTGCTATGTACTGGGAGATGTTGTACACGGTGCCTTCCGCAACCTTCCTACTGGACATTCAACTGAGGATTAATCAACTGTGTCCACCTCTCTTGTCCATTCAGCTTGGAAACAAGGTGCATGGCCATCTTCATCACCGAATTGCTGATATCTCGTGACGTCGTAGTACCTTGATCCCTTCTTATATTCCTAGGATGCAATGGTTTCTTTAATTGCCTCCTCATCTTGGAGGTCATCTATGAGCACATCCTCCGCTTAGTTGAGGCCTCAGAAGTGTGAGATTAGTTGGGGAGTTATGCGCATTTTGTGCCCCTGTGAAGCAAAAGAAGTCTTCGTGCACGCGCATCATCAGCCATTGGTACAAGTGCTCAGGCTTCCTGAAATATGGTAACTCGTAGATCTAGAGAAGCCCTACCTTCTCCATCTTCACCTTGACTATGTAACTGTAGATTGGCATCCCATCATGTGTTCTTTTATTTGCAAGGGTACACTAGCTGCAACGCCATTTCCTTCTGCAGAACCGTGCTTGATCGGTTATTATAGTCAATCACGGGCATCTGTCTGATGTGGGACTCCCACTCTTGCCCCAAAAAACCCCATCTAGGTATTGCATTTCTGAGTACCATTCTTCATTGGTATCCAAGGGGATTTCTTCTTCTTTCTTCTTTCCTTTTCCCTTACCCTTTCCCCTCTTGGATTGTACTATAGGTTTATCAACTGGTTTTGTGGCCATCATTTTACCCCTTGCTTTCATTCCCAGGTTAACTTGTAATTTTGTTTGAATGTTTTCCCCACACGCCCCATGCCCTAAAACACAAACCCTAATCTCAAAATTTTCTCCTTCAATCATGGTGCTTCTTCACAATGTTCCTCACACCCATGAATCACTTTTGCACTAGTTTGTAGATCTAATCGGACCAGTTGCGCTTAAGTTTTTGGGATTTTCCTTCGCACGAGTCAGTCTTCAAAACCCTAGCTCTTGAAAGAAAATCACTCTTCTTGTTTTCACAAAGTAAAATAATGAAATTCCCACTCTTGTATTTATAGCTTTTCCCACTTTTACGCATTTAAGGCTAGGCTACCTACCACCATATGGCCATGTTTAATGCAATGTTTCCAAACAAACCCGACTTTAGCACTTTTCCTTATGCACCAAATCCTTGCGTGAAATTTTTTCCACCCATGCCCAATCCTTGTGTGAAAACTATTTCCAACCTTTTGGCAGGAAAATAATCCATTTTGATGAAGAATCTTGGACGCATGTTTCCACACACTTGCCAAAGGCACCTCTTCTATCCTCATGATTCTTGCTTTCGCCTACCTCGTGTTTTTGTGCTTTTTCTCCTTTGTACGTGGATTTCCAATGTAACCTTATCTTGCCACCAACCTACCTTCTTTTCTCCCAATGCATCTTTTTAACTGGGTCAATTCAAATGGTCTACCAACCCAATCCTCCTGCAGAATAACTCCATGCCTCTCTTTATCACCTTACCCCACACTAAAACGATGCGCAGTCCTCTGCGCATTCATAAGTCAAAAAGTAATAAGTTATCGGTGCCCAAGGCACAAAACAAACAACAACGTGAAAGGAAAATAAAATAAAGGAAAAGCATAAAAGGAAATTCTAAGCTAACTGGAAAAACTACCTTATTTACAAACACCATGAAGAATTATTTATTGTAGGGCTTCAACCTACCGCTATCAAAGTGTCTAGGTAATTTTGTTCCATCCAAAGACTTGAATCGCACGCGCCCAAATCAAGGATGTATGAAATTACATAAGGACCCAACCAATGCACCTTCAACTATCTAGGATGGCATAGAAATTTTGAATCATATAAAGAATACCATCCGCCAACCTCAAACTGTTTTGTTCTTAATGTGACTGTCATGCCATGCCTTTTGCTTAGCTTTTTCAGTTGTTTGGCTCCATCTTGCTAGTGAGCACCTTTCATCCAACTTTATCAATTCATCAATTCTTTCTTCCAGCACTTGCTCATCATCCAACCCTCCTGCATGTGTTATACATAGAGATGGTAGCATGAATTCCACTGACAAAATCGCTTCGCGCCAAACACCAATTGAAATGGTGTGGCCTTGTTCAATCTTTTATACATTTTTCTATATGCCTAAAGAACTGTTGATACCTTGTCATCCCAATCCTACCTACCCACATCACATATCTTAGTCAATGTGTGACTAAGGATTTTGTTAAATGCCTCTGCAGTTCCATTTGCCTGAGGGTGATAAGGGGTAGTCTTATGATGGGCTACCATGAATTCTGCCAATAGAATCCTGATGGTTTCATTTAAGAAGTGAGTGCCCCTATCACTTGTTAAAATTAATGGGCACCCATACCTGCTTATAATGTTCTCCCATAAAAATCTAGCAGTCATGGCTGCGGTGCAATCCTTAGTGGGCATGGCCTCTACCCACCTTGTCAGATAATCAGTACAGTAATGATATACCATGAGTTAGTCCTTCACGTAGCTAGTGAGATTGGTCTGACAAAATCTATTGCCCATTTCTCAAAAGGTTCTATGCAGCGATGGGGCACAAGGGCATCTCATCCCTTCTTCTAGGTCTTCCGAGGCACTGGCAATGGTCATAGGCCTTACAGAACTCAATGCAATCCTGGTGTATTGTCTCCCACCATAGTCCGGGGCCGACTAAGATCTTGTGCGCATTGCATTCCCCTGCATAGTGTCCTCCAAAGCAATCCCACCATGGGCTTCTTTTATCATAGCTACGTGCTCATGTTCTAATACACACCAAGACAAAACCTCATCATGGACCACTTTATACAAATCCCCATTGATCAACATGAAGGGTGTGGCGTGTATGGATAACCTTTTCCTTTCTAGAGCATTCATCCCTTCGGGTGCCACACCTTCCTTGAGAAAAACAACAATGTCTTCTAATTTCGAGGGCGTGAGCCGTAACAATAGTTGCGCGTCCGGCATGGTTTCCTCGATACTCTGCATGTCCTCTCCCGAATCAATCCTAGATAAATGATCCAGCCCATAATTGTTCTTTCACAGTTTTACCACCACTTTGAGTTCAAATTCCTGAAATAAAAGTACCCAACGACATATGCACCCTTGTAATACTACTTTGTTTACTAGATACTTCAAGGCCATATGGTTGGTGTAGAATATGAAGGGAGTCACCAGATATTGTCTAAATTTGTGGAGTGCGTAGATCATTGACAATGCCTTACACTTGGTCGTTGTATAATTTTGTTCTGCTGGTGTCAACTTACCACTTGAAAAACACAAGGATGATCAAAAATCCCCTCTCCTGGTTGAGCAAGAACGACTCCCATTACTATACAGCGCATCCATGTGGACATGGAAAGGTTTATCCTAGGATGGGAATCATAGAATAGGTGCGGTGATAAGCCTTTCTTTTAGAGTGTCAAATTCCCTCCGTTGTGATTCTCCCACCGAAAGGCACTCTTATGTCCGAGTAATATTTTAAAAGGTGCAACAATCTTAACGTATCCCTTAATGAACTTTCTCAGTAGTACCCAGTGTGTCCAAGAAATTCACACACGACGCTTTGGTTGGTAGGCTCCCCTAACCCCATAATAATCACAACTTTTGCAGGATCCACCAGTAAGCCCTCTTTGCATATGATATGCCCCAACAACATTCCAAAAGGAGTTGTAAAGATACATTTCTTGATGTTGAGGGAAATCCTCAATTTCTGACATCTTTCAAACATCAATCTCAAGTTATCACAATGGTCCCTTACCAATCCATACACTGTCCAATCATCCAAATACACTTGAAGGAACTTACAGATGAAGTCCTTAAATGCTTGTACCACTATGCGCAAAAATACAGTGGGCACATTCCTCAATCCAAAGGGCATGACTGTGTATGCAAAGCTTCCCACTTGGTGGAAAAAAATTTCTTTTCTTAGTCTTCCTTAGAAATCCTTACTTAGTGATATCCCGAGAATCCATCCATAAAGGAATAGACCTCGTACTAGTAACTCCCTCTAAAATCTCTTCGGTGAAGGGGTTGGGAAAAGGATCAATGATACAAACAACGTTCAATTCCCCGTAATCAACGCATATCCTAATCCGCCCATCCTTCTTTATGTTGATCACCATTGGACTTATCCATTCTGATTCCTCCACAACCTCAATGATACCAGATGCTATCATTTTGTTTAGCTCTTCTTTAACCCTTACGTGCATGTTGGGATTCATCCTGTAAGGCCTCTTCTTGACCGGCGTGCACCATCCTTCAAATTTATCCTCATTTCCCCCAATGAATGGTGGATGCCTTTCAACTCATGGTATCCGCGTGGGAATAAATCCTCAAATTCATGCAAGAGATCGATGATCTTTGATACTTCCTTGTTTGACCAGTAGTCCCCAATGATAGCTTCCTTGGGCTCCTTCTTCGAGCTGATGTTAACTTTCTTGGTTTTGAGTGGTTCATGATATGCACATGCACATGCATCCACACCGCTATCTCACTACTACGCACACCCCAACCGAATGGTTGACATTCAGGATTTTCATCTCCTCTCCATCAATAACATATACCATCTTTCCTTTCTCCTTTTCAACACACATGCACTCGAATTATAGGTCTTATCGTTCCTCCTCTTTCAACTACACTTCCAAGCTAGGTCCACTAAGTAAGTTTACTAATCTATCTTCTGCCATGGTGTAATCCCCTAGAGTGAGGCGCTTGATAGTTTGCAATGCCTCATCAACTAGGTTGCTTGGTACTTCGGTACTTGAATGTGTGAACTAGGTTAGCCGCTAACTCCTCTCAATTTCCCATTTGGTGGCAAGTTTCGTAATGGATGTACCAAAAGTGCGTACATGCTTGAGTGTTGAATATAGCTTGTGTAACCAAAGGGAGGGTGGTAAAGCTTCCGCGCCTTCTCCCTGCCCTCTCTCTCACTTGCCGAATGTGGGAAGAGATAGGTCCATTGCCATTTTAATCCTTGATAGTCAGGGGCATGTTGCTCTTCAAGAATCGAGACAAGTGAGCGCATTCCTAACTTTGTGCCATTCCAACAAGTTTTCACTATGCGCAGCCCACCACCTCACTGCTGTGCCTATCAAAACATAACCTAGCATACTTTATCACTTGTCCTCCCTCCATTGAGCTTCCATTTCTCTTAAAAATACCTCGGGTATACATCCCCGAATACTTGGTTATTTCCTTTCGTCTGGGTTCCAAACTATACGCGTCATTATTACCTTGGTCACTGATCCTTTTAGATGTCACCCAATCAATTCATAAGTCCCATGCACCCAATTATCACATGCTATATTGGTAGTATCACTGACAGATTGAGCATCATCAAATTGGATGACTCCTTCTGTAGGGTGGATGGTCTCTAGATCTCTTATGGAGTGCACATATATTCTGTCCAGGACCTCCTCTCCAAGGGGTTCATTAGAGGGTGGAATTGCCATCGAGAAGTGGTATAATCACCCTCTCTTCCTTGTTTTCAAAGCTTATGTACCCCTTGTTAAACCAAAGATCTGCATTATTCTTATAACACCATGGGCGCCCAAGTAAAGTTGGGAAATTATCTACCTCGGAAAGTGCCAAGACTTCAAAATCCCTAGTGAACCTAGTCCCCTGAATGGTAATGGTCGCATCCTTCAAGACACCTATGGGAATTTCCTTTGTCTTATTTGCCATATATAGCCGATTTGAAGATGGATGTAATGCAGTCTTCCCATTTGATGCCAAGAATCTAGAGTGAGAACATTAACCTTCGCGCTTTGTCAATGAGGATGTTACTTAAAAACCATCCATCCACTACCGTGTGTTCAAGGTAATCTCTTTTTCATAATCAAGGGTGTGAGGTGGGAGGTTTGCATGCAAGATCTACCTTTCATGCTCTTCCTCGTGCATACCTTTTCTCTCAACCTTGCTCCTAGCATGGGAATAACATTCTCCTACATCAGCAGTTTACACACCTCCTTAACCTCATCCAAGTCATCCCTTGGTGTTCTTCTTGGTCTTCTTTGCTCATCTTTTCTAGTTTGTTCTTTCAAGCACTGGATCTCCCTTGTAAGCTTCAAATTACATCCATAGTTTCTAGTAGACTTCTTTTTAGTGCACGAGGTCTAGATGGATACTTCCCATGCACTACTTCTTCCTTGAAACCGAGGTCTCAACCTAGGAACTTCCCTTGCGCACACGGAGTTTGCCTTGTTGTTACCATAACAAAGTTCTAGTTACGATTCACGTATTACTCATGGGAGCCATTGCACGTTAACCTTCTTAATACTCACCATGGCAACACCCTTATCCTTCAAATGCTGCTGACTCATATGTTTGTATAACTCACAGGCACTCTTCGTACTTATGTTTTTTCCACACCATGAGCATTGGAGAAGATATGGACATTCAAGCTTATAATGGTTTGTGGCTCAGCAATTAAAACACGTCCCATGTGGGAACTCACTTCTTCCTCAATGGTTATCATGACCCTGAAATCCTCTATGAAACCCTCTTCCACACACATCTCCATCTCTGCTCTTCATATTGACGTTCATCTCCTTTGGAACTGCTGGCAATGCCAGTCTAGCACACACCATGATTAATTTCCTCATGAATCTGGTCAATAAATCTACAATCCTTGGTGTCATGTGTGGTTGAGGTACATATCTTACAATAACAAGATACAATTTTGTGGATCACACGCTATAGTAGGGGGCACCTACTTGCATCATGGTCCTCGTGACATATTTCACAATTTACCGCACTACGGCGCACACCACCTTCCGAGTACATATCCCGCCATTATCCTTTTTGTTCCCTTCTACATTACAATCTATGCACCACATCCCACCGCGAATCTCTGGAACTGTGTTGGTAGATAATTTCTCCAATTGCTTAGCCATGGCAACATAATCGAGCCTCTAGAAATGGGCTAATACCGTGTCAACACTACTAACTGCGCTCGGCAAAGATGCAAAGCAGCTTCTAACGCTTCACAGTCCATGAATGTTTTATTAGACAAATCCCTCCTAAAGGGTGTGATCAACCCTCTCGACAAACCACTTTGAGCATTTTGTGAAGGGTGGATATCATAAGATAGTTTAGACAATAGATTTTTAAAGCACACATCATATTCCCTCATGCTCTCTACCATGCCCTACTGGATTTATTTGAGAGAGCTAATTCTCTTCTCGTTCAAACTCGTGTGTGGAATGCCACAAAGAATGCATTTCTCAAAGACATGTGATAATCCACAAAAGTCTAATGATGGTTATACTTTCTATACCAACTATGCATACGTCCTTGTAAAGTTGTCACAAATTGACTGGCCTTTCAATCTAGGTCGTGATCCCCTTTGCTCGCCATAGAAACTTACACTTATGCACATGCTCTACAAAAGATCTTCTATCCCACCGTAACTGTAAGTGTAGAGACATCTCGAAAAAGACTTGAGGAGGTGGTGAGGTCCTTGTCCTCCCGATCTAGTCCCTTGGTTTCCTTTGGTGTTTTCTCCTTCATCGGACCCACTAGATCCTAAGCCTTTAGCTCCACCACTTCCACCTCTAGATCCTTCTATGTTAGTTACAGGCCTATTTTTGTCACGCCGAATGCTCCCGTCATCCCACTAAATTGTGCACTGAAAGTTTGTGAACTAGTACCACTCCCAGTTGTATTTCCTCCACCACTTCCTAACGCGCTTCCAAAACCAGCTGTATATGTGCCTTGTCCAAACATTCCACCAAATACTGGAATAGTGTGTGAAGCCATAAAAGTCCCAAATGAGAAATTGTATCTCCTAGGTATCGATCGGTTGCTTCTACTGATATCAAATGGATCAACTGTACTTTTCCCTCATTCAAAAACCAAGTGCCAAGGTTTGGTCACTAGGTGGGGTCAGATGCATGCCAACGACTCTTCTCTCTCTCTATGTGACGGACTCACATTAGAAGCCATAAGGTTTTCTCTCCCACGCTTACCAAGATGGGGTATCGAGACCTGCCGAGTTCAACATCCTTCACGTGAGCCCCAACTCCTTTCCACCATGTCGGCTCCATAACCCACTTGTAATCCCACATTGTCTATCGATCTCCTTTTCACGCGCTTCATTATAATTGAGCCATCTCTCCTCCCTTTCCTTCTCGGTTGTTATATCATCCATATTTCCCAACCTCGGCTTCCTCACCAAGCACTCAAAGTGGTTTAGCCAACCATGAAATGCCTCTAAACCCATGGTTACCATCAAGATTTTGATTTCTAGGGGA
Organism: Taxus wallichiana var. yunnanensis; assembly: GCA_018340775.1. Taxonomy (NCBI): domain Eukaryota; kingdom Viridiplantae; phylum Streptophyta; class Pinopsida; order Cupressales; family Taxaceae; genus Taxus; species Taxus wallichiana. The sequence continues at coordinate 606,258,065 of CM031239.1, read as the reverse complement.
ATAACATGCAGAAATGATCCTCTGGGCTCTCGTAAAAACTCAAACTCAGCAACTTCTAGACAGGAATACGTGGAAATGGCGTATTCCAGAGTGTAGCTAGTCAATACTCCCTTCCACCAATGATCTATAGCATGGGTCCACGTTAGATCAACATCTTGCAAGTTCTAATATGTTTCTTGGGTCCAAGGGTGTGACTTATAATACCACCCCGATCTAGATGTATAAGCCGAGAGCCATTCAAATAACTCTATTGGGAAACAATAGAAGAAGGTTTCATACAACTCATGATAAAGAGTGTCCTCCACCCATCTTCGTGTGTTAAACCCAGTCCAGTATTGAATCTCTAAGTGAATTCGTCCTCCGTGCTTTTAAACCAATCTTCAACACCTTCAAGTGTTAAGTGCTCCGCCATCACTTTTTGCACAGATCATGATGTATGCCATGTTCCACTACAACTTCGAAAAGAGGTCCTAGCAACGGAACCAAGATGTAGTCATTTTTGCACCCCACCAAGAACAAGGGAACCTCATGCGCACTATCCTATCACCCGGTGCCGGTCCGAGCACTCACCCGAGGCACGAGAGAGGATTCGAGTCTCTCTTTTATGTGAGTTTAATGGAAGGCATAATTCATGACTCTGACTTAGTGATTTAATAGACATGAAAAGCTATAGAGCTTGGGCAACGCTTCTACACCCCTTCACCATAACGAAACAAAGCGCACAATAGAATTAATAGAACTAAGAGGTTGTAAATCCACAAATATACTCAATCATTCAAGTAAGGTCCATGATTATACAAGGTCAAAAGCAAAGTAGAAACATGTAGATAATACAGAAGGAGATCTTAATATAAACATAGCGGTAGCCTTATCACATTCATTCATAGTCTTACTACAAAGCATCACAGAGAGGCAGACCATAGTCATGCGCCATATCTGGATCCATACATGTATGCTCACAAAATAAAATTTTCATTCCCCATTACATCCTTCCTAGAATCATCTACCCATTTTATCCCATAGTTCTCGCAGAATTCTACAAAGCTTTTCTACGTCACTTCTCTCCTTGTTCTTTGTCAAGGGTGAGCGTATAAATAGGAATCTAAGCTCTAAAAACTCCTCTGCAACCTCAAATCTGGCCCCAAGTGTCAAGGTGTGGGTCGCCCCAGGTGCATGCCTCTCCATGTCATGATTAACTTTTTGGATCTTCTTATCGCAAGGTATATTCCTTCTAGGACACCTCCCGCCATTCTAGAACCTTATCCAAATGGAACACGTTCTTCATGTGTTGTTCTCATCCAAAAGGCCAAAATGGCTAAGTCTCGAATTGTTCTTTGCGTGGCACGTGCGTCCCTTGGTTCTCCAAGAATCCTTTGAATTCTGCCTGCACGCCTTCACTTGCACACTTTCTCCGGCCATGCGCACCTATGTGCCCTTAAGATTTGGTAGCTACAATAGGGTCCTAACACTAGAATTTTATTGTTTTATCTTCTATGGCCACGGACACTAGCACCTTGAGGTTGGGACACTAGCGTCAGTGCTCCTATCCTCCCTGGGCGTTCAATTTTTCTTTATCTTTTTCTTATCCTTTTGACCTCTTTCACTTCTTATTTACTTTTTACTACCGTGGCTCTGAGCCTTTTAGTTGTCAATTACAAAATTCAAACCACATAATCATATAAATACATAATTATTCTTTCAAAATAAGGGACCAAGCACTAAGCATTACATACTATCACCTAATCTTGTATCCAAATTCACAAAAGCACTTCAAATCATCCATCAACACACTCCTTCAAGGGAAAGGGATGCATCACTTCTACATACACAACATATGAGGGACATTTATTCTATTTCATCCCAAACATTCTATACATTTGCTATATTCTAGATCTATCCCACTATCATTTTGCAACTTACACAAGGGTATCATAGGGCATCATTTTGCACACATACACATAGAACTACATGGAGTATGAGATGTATTTCAGCACTCGGTCCTAAGTTCACTCTTCGAGTGACCATCGTGGTCACCTCTGAATCCATATTTTGCATGTATTTTATCGATTTGATGTGGTTTTTTTGACATGTGTAGGTAGATAACTCATTTTATAGGTTACATGTACATTTCGTGGTCAAGCAATGAAACCCAGAGTGAGAAACAAGGACTTACAAAGTGGATCTCCTCTTGTTGGTGTGTGTGACATGCCTAGTCATCATCCACATCACCTAGTGAGTCATCTCACCTTGCGAGAGTCATAGGTCTTAGGAAGTCAAATGACAAGTGTCAGATTCTATCATAGAATCTGTCATCATTTCATACAAGGCGTACAGGTCATAGAGTTACATTCCTTATTTGGAATTGTAACTTCTATTTTAGTGACATCATATGCATCATTCACGCTATATGCGTCGTGAGCGTCATTGATTTTCTTTCCTTGTTTAGGCATAGGGGTTACACAACACCCCTATTTGTACTTCCTTTTTTGATCTATGAGAATGAGAAGACTTGTTTTCTTATTTGCATATTCTTTCCATTGTTCGAATCTTTCTTATTGCGTTGGAGCTTGACGTTACCATCGGAGTGCAACTTCGTTGTGGTGCATTGTTTTCAACATCGGTTCTCATGAATCCCTCTTTCATGGTATCAGAGATAGTTTCGGTAAAACATGCACTCTTCGTTTATCAAGTTTTTATTACTTTTGGTTTCTTCTTATTTCCTCGTGTAAGTTTTTTTGATTATTACTTTGGAATCGTGTTAATCTCTTTCATGTTTTCTCTTGGAGTTTGTGCATTTTTTGGGTTTGTGCATGTTCTCTACTTGCATTTTTCAAGGGTTTTGTTTGATATTGTGTGGTCTTTGACCATTCGGAGGTGCAGTGTGTTTATTTTGGCTCAAGTGTTTGAGGTTCACTTGGGCTGTCATTGCATTGAAATTATTGCATTTGAACTAGTTTCCAACTCGCTTTGCTTAGCATTGACTCGACCGTCTAGCCTTGGTTTTTTAGGATCAACTGCTTGGTCTAGTTTTTGTGTAAACGAGGTCTGCATTGGTTCAAATATCGGCTCATGCTCACTCACTTGTATGCCCGACACTCTCACTAGCTCATGCTCATAGGCTCATGAACATTTATCTCAGATTGTGTCATGTTTTGTCCATTGGCTTCTATTCCTACCTCTCGTGGGTTTTCTTTCCCTTGTGCTTACCACAGATCCAATCTGATACAGCCTCCTCCCTCAAGTCTAGCGCACCTAGAAACTCGATTTACTTCACTATTACTTTGGTAGTTTTGATATTACATTTGGATCTTTAGCCTTGCATTGGTTTTGGTCTCTGCATCTAGTTTGTATACCTCGGCCCTCCGATTCCAAATTGGTTTGTGTGTTGGCTTCGACTCTAGTTCATTTTCACCCATCCAGAATCTTCCACTACCTTCTATTTACTCGGTTGTCCCTTGGACTCTTAAATGGCTACCTGCATCGTGGGCTCACATCTGGTTTGTTGGCTTGTTCACCAGATCCCTTCATTACACTACTCATCTCGTGAGTGTAACTCCACTTCAACACACGCCTTAGCACTACATGACCATTTCGAGTCGTTCGTGCTCACTCGGTAACATGTGGTCACCACTTCTACTGGGAGCTCGAGCGGTATATGCCCACTCACCCACATTCAAACCAACGACTCAACGGGTACCTTGACCCACCTCAAGGGTTTGTACTAAACTTGAGCCCGCATGTACCTACACAACCATTACACCTACCATCTTGCACGTGGCCCTCCCACTCGGTGTTGCATTCTCTCTAACATCTCGGTCAACATGGGCCTCTTTCCTTCCTTTTTTTAGGATTGATTATTGGTTAATCATCTCCTTTTAAAAAAATTTAAGGTTAAAAACATTTAATTGGCATTGTAATTTCTTTTTAGATATTTTTTTGGTTGTATTATTATCCTTCCTTCGAGTGTCGAAGATGGAGGGTGAGGTCCGGGGTTGGCAGGAGGCTAATCCCCCCTTGCAATAAAAATAAACCCTATCTAAAATTTGATGTTGTTTCCAATGAGCATACATACAAAACCCTTTGCATGTGTTTAGGGCACTTTTTTAATCCATTTGTAGGCTTATTAGCATTTTTCCATCAGTTGCGGGAATTGTTTTTTGCTATAACTTTTGACTCGTTGCTCGGTTTTGAGCACTTCTTTAGTCAAAGTTACATGTTTTTTCACACTCTAGATGATGGGATTATCATTTTTGTAAACACACTATTTTATAAAGTGTTGCATTCTGGGGTGTCTTTGTATTACTTAATTCAGCTCATTTCGAATCATCTTGAGCTTTGTTCTATCCCTTTTATTACTTGTGGACTTGTGAGCACATCCACCACAGTCTTACAAAGAAAGGGATTATTTCGTGTGATGTGAGACACAATTTATCACAAGGATTTCTCTTCCCTACTTGTTTTCACTCATTCTTGTGCTTGCTTATGGTGTCAACCTCGCCGCACCCAACAAACCTTTATTGTTGTTCCACTCTTGTGCGTTATTACGCTGATTGAAAGGTGTAGTGACATCACGGTTCTTACACATGCAGTCACATCTAATTGTAATCAATGCACTAAACTATAAAGTGCCTAACTCGAGGGGTGTGATATTGTTCTGGGGTGGTTTTTTCCTTTCTCTCTCCTTCCTTCTTCCTTCGTTGGTTCTATCTCTTCATTATGGATATCTCTAAAGTACCCATGCTCACACCTTTTAATTTCTTCAAATGGAAATCTAAAATTATATTGGTTTTGTGAAGTAAAGGGTTATACCATGTCACCATGGGGTTAGAGACCAAACCTAATGATGAACCTAAAAAATCTAAGTGGTTCAACCATTGTGATGAAGCCTTAGGTCTTCTCTGTATGTCCATCTCTCCTGACTTTCTCTTCCACATCGAAACTTCCTCGACTCCTGATGTAGCATGGAAAATGCTTGACAATATGTTTGGGAAGAAAGATGACATGAGAGCACATGAGTTAGAGAATGAACTACTAGGGTTAAATCCTAGTGACTTTGAAAACCTACATGCCTTCTTCTCAAAGTTTTTCCACCCTATAATTCTTCTAAAGGAATATAAATATGAAAAGAAAGACTCTCAATTTATCTTGTCAATTATTTCTAAGTTAGGTCCTGAATACTCTATCTTCGTTTCAAATTTCCACACCATGAAATCCACCTTGGGTAGTGCTTGGAAAATTCCCTCCTTTGATAGTTTTTCATCCCAACTCATTTGAGAATAAGACAAACTCATTCAAATGGGGACTCTAAAATCCAAGTCACATGCCCTTGTGGTGAAAAAGGGCAATAAAAATGAAAAGAAAAAAAAAAGGACCAACCTAAGAAAGAAACCAAGACCAACCAACCCCCATCTAAGCCCAATACTAACACTTTGAATTTTGAGCCTAAAGCGAAGAAGGAAAAGTTTAAATGCTCCTATTGTAATAATTTTCTGCCACGATGAGCATCATTGTTTTCATAAAAAAATTGATCACTTAACTCATTTGCTTGAGAAGAATAAAATAATTGTTCCTGAATCCATTTAAAAAAATTCTCATAAGGGTAAGTCTTCTAAAGAAAAGGAGTCTAAAAATGAAAATAAGAAAGGTAAGGCCCTTGTAGCTAGATCAACTCCATCATCAACTTAGATTATTGATTTTGGTGCCTCGCACCACATGGCTTCTTCAGAGGTTAAATTCTCTAGCATTGAACCATGTGGCATGTCCTAAATCACGTTGGGTGATGAAACTTGCGTGTTGTTTTGGTAGTGGATCGGTAGAGAGATAAAAGGTGGAACATTTAACCAAGTGTTGAGTGTTCCCAATCTCTCTACTAATCTCCTATCAGTTTACCAAATCACCCACCTTGGTGAAGGAATGTGAGTGGAATTTGGTCCTAACTCGGTGATCATTCATGAGATTAACTCTACTATAATGTGGCCGAGGGAAAGGTGGATCATTGTTCATAACAGTATACCTTTTCCCACTTCTCTTCTGATTTGATGCCCAATGCCTTGCTCACTCATGCAAATGAGGTTAACAAGCTATGGCATGAGCATTTTGGGCATCTAAATTATTGTTACCTTGAACAATTGAGCCAAAATGAAATGGTCAATGGGTTACCCCGAGTTAAGTTTTCTAAAGGTCTTTATGAGGGTTGCACCCTGAAAAAAAAAAATTGATAAGGGAAAATCTGAAGAGCTACTCGTCCCTTGGATCTTGTTCATAGTGATGTTTCTGGCCCCTTTCCATCTCCTTCTTTCACTAGAGCTCTATATATACTAACCTTCATTGATGACTTTTCACGTTATACTTGGGTATATTTTCTTAAGCTTAAGTCTGAAGTCTTTGAGCATTTTCAAAACTTTAAGGCTCTTGCTGAGAAACAAGCGGAATAGTCTATCAAGGTTCTTCGAACCGACAATGGAGGTGAGTATGTGAGCAATAGGTTTGAGGATTTCTACACTTCTGAGGGGATTGATTTGTAACATATAGTTGCTTACAACCCTTCCCAAAATGGAGTTGCAGAAAGAAAGAACCGAACTCTAAAGGAGATGGCTACTTGTATGGTTCACTCGAAGTCCCTTCCTCCGTAGTATTGGGATGAAGTAGTGAATTGTGCTTGTTACATTTAGAATCATGTTCCACATAAGGCAGTAAGAGGGATGACACCCTTTGAAGCCTGGTTTGGACACAAGCCTGATGTTGAGCACTTTCAAGTCTTCGGATCCAAGGCTATGGCTTGGATTCCCAAGAAGAAATGCAAGGCATTGGATCCATAATCCAAACCTTGTATCTTTGTCAGGTATCCTGATGGCGTGAAGGGATATCGATTGTTGAACCCTACTACCCATGAGCTCTATATTGAGAGGAGTGTGAATTTTGATGATTCATCCTTGACTTTTACTTCCACTGAGGTTCTTTTTGCCCACTAATTCAAATTCGACTCATCAGATGATGATGTTGTTGAGCAAGTTCCTCCTCTCCCTACTCCTCCCGATCCTCAAACTTCTGAGTCTTCTGATTCTAACAGTAGTGATGATGAGGACTATGTCCCTTCTCACTTGAGTGAAGAATCTTCCGACTCTAAGCTTGAACCTTTGGGACCTCTTTTCGGGTCGGAAAATTTACGAGTCCTGGAGATTTAGTTGGAGATCCTTTAGATGAGAGATGTACTCACTCGAGTTTCATTGGACCCCACTCCTTCACCTTTGCTTCTGATCCACCATCTTTCCAGGAAGCTTATGGGATTCCTGAGTGGGATTCTGTTATGGATGAGGAGTATTCCTCACTCATAAATAATGACACTTGGGATCTTACCCCTCTTCTAAAAGGAAGAAAAATTATTCAGTGTAGTGGATATATTGAACAAAGTATGGAGCCAATGGAGAAGTTGAGAAGTATAAAGCACGACTTGTAGCTAAGGGTTTCTCCCAGGTAGCTAGGGTTGATTACTCGAAACCTTTTCTCCAGTTACAAAGATGAATTCCATTCGACTGACCCTTTCCATCACTTCCACTAATAGATGGGAAGTCCACCAGATGGATGTTAAGAGTGCCTTCCTTCATGGGGACCTAGAGGAAGAAATCTATATGGAACAACCTCTAGGTTATGTCCATGATCCATCCCTCGTTTATAAGTTAAAGAAGTCTCTCTATGGCCATAAACAAGCCCCTTGGGCTTGGTATTCCAAGATGGACTCCTTTCTACTTACATCAGGGTTCTCTCAATGTCACTCTAACCCAAATGTGTATATTTTGTGGTAGGATGACTCCATGCTTATTCTTGTTCTCTATGTTGATGACTTGTTGATCATGAGTAACTCTTCCTCTATCATTGATTCTATGAAGATCTCCTTGGCCAACAAGTTCTCCATGTATGACTTAGGATTACTTCATTACTTTCTTGGGATCCAGATTTCACAATCTGACTCGGGAATTATGATCTCGAAGCCTAAGTACTCTCTTGATTTTCTTGCTTGGTTTCACATGTCCGATCGTAAGTCCTTGTCTACTCCTTTTCTTTTTAGGTTCAAGTTGGTTTCTGATTGCCTTTCCCCATTGATTGACGATACCCTTTATCGGAAGTTAGTGGGAGCTTGATCTACCTTACTCACACTTGGCCAGATCTTTCGTATGTTATCGGGATCATGTCCAGATTTATGCAGGAGCCTCATGAGCTGTATTTAAAAGTAGCAAAGCAGATCCTTCACTATGTTCATGGCACTCACACAAGATGGTATTCATTACTTAGGAGGGACTGAGATTGACTTGGTTGGATTTATAGACTCAGATTGGGCCGGTGATCTAGATCATCGAAGTCTACCTCAGGCTACAGTTTCACTCTTGGTTTAGGTCCTATCAGTTGGTCCAACAAGAAGCAGAATGCCATTTCCATATCATTGATAGAAGCATAATATAGAGGAGCAGTTAACACTACCATAGAAGCTATTTGGTTACAGGGTATCTTGACAGAGTTTGGCATCCAATTTTGGTGGCCTACCATCATCTACTATGACAACATGAGCACTATCTTGATTTTTAGAAATCTATTTCAACATCAATGAATGAAGCACATTGAGATTCACATGCACTTCATATGGGAGCTGATACATGAAAACATCATCAACATACAGTATGTTTAGACAGCTGATTAGGTTACAGACATATTCACCAAGCCCTTCACTGAGGTGAAATTTCTTCACTTGCGGTCTCTTCTTAGGATGTGGTCTATTAGATCTATCGATCTTCTTTGGGCTATTTAGTCCTCCTTCTTCTCCTCTTCTTCTTTCCATAAAGATGTTTTTGTATATGAGAACAAAGACATACCCAAAATTGTAGGGTATTGTATTGCTGGAATGATGTTACACATGCCCCAATAATGATACAAGTGGCCTCTCAAGGTGTTCGGGAATCCAGGAAATCTCGCCAAGTGTATGTTAGCATCACAAGCACCTTGTCTAAGCTTTATGTACTTTGCTTTATCCTTTGCCTTTCTTTTTCTAGCTTTTTGACCTTCAAAGGACGAAATCGCTACCCCGCTAAGGTGGCGAGTCTCGTGCCCGCCACCCTTCCAAGGTGGCGGTCTATAATCACTGCCCTACTCAGGGCAAAGTGGTCCTTTACACATTCTCCATCTGCTCTTTTGATCGCAACTTGCATAATTTTTCAACATTTACCATCTTTTCTCAACTCCTTAGCTCATATTAATGTTTTATGTTCCTTGGAATAAGCGTTTCTTCATTGTTTAATGGTAAAAGAGTTCTAATAGGAATCACCTTTGGGTGAATATGAAATCTATAAATAGCTAGCGTGTTTTCAAGAAAATGGCCCTCAACTTCTCATTTGCATTATTTAGTCTTTTAATTTCTTGCCTAGAATTCAAATTGTCTTCATGTTTGCATCCATGCTAGTTTTTCCTTTCTTTGTTAAAAGCCATTCAATCTTCTTGTTTTAGTCTTGTTCATTGTTGTTCATACAAATTAGTTTAGAGAAGAGTAGTGTCATTTGTAGATTGAATCCATTAGAGTTGTAGGTTGTGTTCTTCACAAAAGGTAGATTTTAGAATCTCTTGGTACACTTGTGTTGTATTCCCACAATAAATCCCACTAGGAATTGTATATGCCAAGCTCTGTCACTTGACATTGTCCCTCTCCTACTCGCATTATATTCGGTCTATATCCAAAGCTGCCATTTTTCAAATACCTTCTTCTATTGATGCTAGCATATACACGCTCTTCTGGATTCACATGAACACGAAGGAACGAGGAGATCATTCTGAGGGTACAAAGTCATACATTACTGGATTCGCCAACATTTCTGCAAATTCCAGGCTTTATCTATCAAATTTCTAGTTAAAACATATCAAATAGAGTAGTTAATTATTTCATTTCAGTTAAATTTCACTTTCGATATCACTGAAGTCAAAGTCATGGGGATTGATAGTTTCTTAGAAACTATGATTCATTCATCACTTCGAGGTAGTATCGAGAGTCTTTTAATTAAATTAATCAACTAGGTAGTTATTTAGGATAAACTCACAATCGCACAGAAAGTAGGTACACCGCGCTACCTTGCTTGTTTTAATTTTTTTATTAAATTAGTTGTCATTTTCTAAATATATTATACTAATTGCTCTTTTAATTCTATTAAAAATCTATCAAAAATACAAAAATAGAGGAATATATATATATATGTTGTAGATATATCTTGCATAATTAGTTTATTTCATTTCAGTTAGGTTTATATTGATCTTGTATGACAATCACGGGACCTAGGAGCCCAGGGGAATACGTTTTGAGCCAATCGTGCCTCAACCAAATATTGTTGTAGCATTAACTAAGATAGACCAAAATCTCATAATTTAAGTCTTCCGAAGAACAACAAACCTAAAATAAATCAACACACAACTAAGAGGATTAAACATATAAGATGACAAAGCACACACATTCTCGTCAAATCAGCCAAATTATAGACTACCTTAATAGATATTCGTATGACGGTAGAGAAGAACCTCGAAAGAGAGCAAACATTCGGTTGCCATTGTGATCCACTAGTCCCACAGCCAGACGCAGGAGACCTCCTCATTGATATAGACACTAGCTTACGTATCCAAGTTGCTAGAACACCTGTTAGGTACTTTGAGAAAATCATGCAACTTCTAGTTCTAAACGTAGAGGCCGAAAAGGCATACGATTACTTGGATACTCAGAATCAGGGATTGACTCTTCATATGACCATAGGAGGTCCACAACAACCATAAACTTACGGTTGTGATCCACAGGTCCCACAACCCAACGGGCCTACAAATCAATCAAGTATTGACACCAGCTTACAAATGTTGGTGTTTAGGTCCTCTCCACTTCCACCAGACATTATCACACAACTATCATTATTAAACATAGCAGCTAATCAAGCTAAAGATTTCTGGACTAGACTAGAGAATTGTCCATAAAACACCAAAATATCCACTACACATTTAGCCATTCCATTTTTCATGACCTCGTCAGAGATATATCTGAAGCATCCATAGGTCATCTTCCACATATCCCACAACCCATAGATCAGATCACGGAAGAACTTGATATTGATTGGAGCCTTCGAGCAGCTATCCTCGCCGAACGATCTATCACACCGATTCAGGTTAGGAGGGCCTTCTTTGCCTTAGATTCGCAGATCCCATTATTGCGTGTTGAAGACATAAGATTACCTAACTAGTTTATCTACACCCCACATATATTCCATCCCCACCAGCTGTCTCGGCACGACCTCGAGAGGTTGGGTGCGAGGAAGAGTTACTTGTAGATTCCCATGCTCGCTGGTCACTTTTCCATCATACAAAATTGGTGAACCCGACATGAATCGAACACACAACCTTCTGATTTAGAGTCATATTTCTACTTGTTCTTCTAATTAATATACTTTTCATCTTTTCCACCCTTTTTAGCCTTCACATCAGCTTCACCAACAAAATTGGTGAACCTGACGTGAAAGGAACAATTGCTTCACTTTCACACTCTTCTTTTTAGTTTTATCCACCTTCACTTCTTCCCATTATTCTGTGGGTATTTATATACCCCCAAAATATGTCGGGATACGATGCATATGGCAGACCTCTCCTAGGTCTTGAAGCATACTACGATCAATTAAATAGACAACCATCACCCTCACTCTCAGCATGGGGTGACAACTATTCAACTAACTAATTTTCAACACAAACTCCACCTCAAAGGACTAGATATAGTTCTTCTTTCCAAATAGAGGAGTTGGATCAGCTCACTCAAACGCAACAACTAGAGCCTTTAGACTTAAACAACATGATGCTCACTAGAGAATCTAGTTCATCTCCTCAGGTGTTGCTTAGACCAAAAATTAGTAGATAGTCAAATCCATATCTATTTTTAGATGACGAATACTTAGCACATTATGCTAGGAGTGAACAATGCTCTCAAAATATGTACCCACCTATAGGAGGTTTGCAAACACAACCCAAGGTCTCGTTCTAAGAAAATACCCCCATTCCTCCACCTATAGGAAATGCCCTCGGTGAAACTTGCAGGGCAACGATCAATTCATAGCAGGGTACCATATGCCTATACAACCTCAAGATATACAACAACCACCACTAAGCCAAAATATTATGTCTTCACCAAACGAGGTCATCTCACCTTAGTTGAAAAGGTTAGAGGGTGGAACTTGCTCAAGAAAATCAAAATTCATAGTTCATGCAAGAAGGAGCTTCCAATCCTCCACATCATCCCAACCAAGTAGACCTCCTCATAGGAACAGGCACGTTGGGCATGCCTCCTCAGTATTTACAACAAATGCCAACTAGAACCGTGTTTTCTAACACCACTCCAATTGAGAATATAATACCTCCCGGTTTAGTACAAAACAACCCATTCCTGAGAAATGCTCCTCCATACTTAAACATATATTCCAAATCACCATAGATAGATATGTTCTCTTCTCCCGGCATGTTCACTCAAACATAGGGATTTCCTTATGCCCTGCAAATACATATGCTATGCCATATCAACAACCCATTCCACCTCCACCCCCTCAGCAAGCACCATCAATGGTCGAAACCTATGTGATAGGGAATTATTCAGAATATTTGAAATAACCTTTAGACTTCACTATACAAAGTGTCATGCTTCCAAGACCTCTCCCCGATCTACCCAAGTACAAAGGAGAGGGAGACCCGAATGCACATATTAAGGCCTATGCCACAGCCATTCGAGAACTACTCCCTTGGGATGGAGTTGTTGCTAAAATATTCCCCAAAACTTTAGAGGGTATCGCCCTCAATTGGTATTATAGAATACCTGAAGCCTCAATACATTCATTTAAACAAATCGTTTCAGAGTTCATCAAGGCGTTCGACATGAACAAATTATTGAGAATAGGAATTAGGGAATTCTTGCATATTAAACAAGAATACAATGAATCTATTTCTCATTTCATCCAAAGATGGCGTACAATCCTCTATTCTTCAGCAAGTGATCCAAACATGGATCAGATGGAACTATGTGATTTATTCCTTCATTCTCTCAAAGAGAGATAAAGGAAGAAGTCTAGAAATTCCCACTAAGAACTTATGATGAAGTTCTCGAGAGCGCTCTCTGAATAGATCAAGCTGTAATAGATAGTGGTCGCAAGACATATGGAACAAATGGGAGGTTAATCATCCCCATCCAAAACACTATGACCTATCCTACTACCACAAACGCCAATCAAGGACCTAAAATCCTTAACAAAAACTATAGAGTGACAACAGATGGAGTGATCGACCAAACTAAAAGATCAAATGTTTTAAATGTTTCACCACCAGCTTAACAATCAACGAAACAACAAATTTACCCCCAACAATCAATGTGGTGGATTTTAATCGTCCCCAATGACAACAACAAAAACAAAAACAACGATAGATCTGAACCACGGGTCCAAGTCAAAACTCAATTGGATATCAAAACCAAAACCAAAGGCAACAAATGCAAAACTTTAATCCTAATAGTCAACAGTTTAATCAGAGTTTTGGACCACAACACGTGCCAAACCAACAACCTAGGAGTTATAATCCCAACTCGTATTGTGGTTTCCACAAAATTCGAGGCCATGACACTAGGACTTGCCACAATTACAATAAGTTCATGCAACATTTGCTAGAAGAACAAAGACAACTCTTCATAGATATGTTCTTAATAGATTCTGTGACACCTATGCCAAATACTTTCACAGGGGTAGTTTCCCCTCAAAACACACCTCTTAAGATCTTCAATGATCCACTTCCAAATCACAATAACAATAATAAATTAAATCCAAATGGGATGAACAAAGGTGTAATGACAGGAAATAACGATCATGAAGCCTCAACTTCACTAAATCCACATCCGCACTACAATTAGGAAATCAGCCACGAACCAAGATAGTTGGTCTTGTAGAGTTAGATATCTTGAGATGCACGTAGAAGCCGTAATAAGAGAAAGAGAATATTCTTCTCAACCAAATCCAATTTATCCACTAGAGCCGAGATAACATTCAACAAACATTGGTAAAACCCATAAGTGCTTATGATTTAATTAATGACTTAATAAAGACCTTCTCTCACATCTCCTTTTGGACTTGTTGAAAACTCTCCCACCCATAGGGTTTCTCTTTTAGAAGCACTAGGTCTAGGTCATTTAATTAACATCACTCCACCTCCCAAAACACAAGTAAACCATATAGACTTCGATATCCACCCTCCAGGGCAGCCGGATAGGGATACAAACTTTATATTCGACATAAAAAAATGCCAACATATGCTAAAATTACACGTAGAGGCGATCCGGCCTTGCATTTACAAGTGTGGGTTTACAATAATTACATTAAATGTGTAATGGTTGATGATGGGGCAGCAGTTAACATTGTCCCCTTCTCTTTCCTTCAAAAGCTAGGATATGGAGAAATAAATTGTTCCACAACAAGAAATATGCTAAGAGGTTATGATAGCCTTAAGGCTACTTCAATTGGGACTATAATACTACTAGTCACCTTAGGACCCAAGACAATCCTCACTAAGTTTTATATCATAGATCGAGAAACCAACTATAATATGATCCTCGATCGACGATGGATACATCGCATGAAAGCAATCCCTTCTTTGTTATTCCAGGAAATAAGATTCTTACACCTAGGAAAGATATTCATAGTAAAAGGTGACCCAAAACCATTCGACATACACCTAGCAGACCTGAAGAAAAGACCAGGCATTCACTCTGAGTTTGAACTCCCAAAAAAACCAACTTAACAAACCAATCAACTCAAAACCTAAGAAGAAAAATTAATACCTACAATAGAACTAGAAATTACGAACCCAAATCAAGGGCATCCCAGCCCTCAAGGATGAAGCTAACATTGTAGAAGTAGTGTTATTAGGAACTACTGTAAAAATATCGAATTACTAGAACAATATATACCAATTTTCCTACCATTTGATTCCACAGTATGGGATGTATCCTAGAGTTGTTTCTCTTCCAAAGCAGAGGAAATTTGTATGGTAGAAGTAACCAAAATAGAAGAAACAGACACAAAGAATGTCCCAAAGATCCATTTTCTTAGTAAATACCTGGACTCTCCACTTCGACGGAGCTAGATGTCACTATGGAGCCAGGCGGGTGTGATCTTTACTTCCCTTGAGGGAAAGATCCTACCTTTTGCTTTTAAGTTAAACTTTGAATGTACAAACAACGGTGCTGAGTATGAAGCCCTCCTCCTTGGCCTCATCATAGCCAAAAGGATCGGTGTTAATGACATCAGAGTGTTAGGAGACTCGCAATTAGTTACAAACCAAGTCTCTGAAGTATATGAGACTAGAGCTGAGCACTTATAACTCTATAAAATAGCGGTATTAGATCCAAGAAAAGGATTCAACTTCATATCCATTGAGGAAATCCCACGAGAATGAACCTTCTCACGTATTCAATAAGCAACCTCAGCTTTGTGTTTTACCCCAAGTAATGAGTTGGAAAATATAATTTTCAAGGTATCACTGTATCTTGAACCATTGGTGAAGAAAATACCAACGAACCCTCTTCTAACACATGCAAATTTAGAGAATGAGTCTTCTATCTTACATCATGTTGACAAGTGATAAAGTCACTCTTGAACATCTAAATTCCTATGCATAGCTACACCTTACTCACCGTATAGTTGATCTTTCCCTAATACCACACTCCTCTTCCTACTTTGGAAATCCCATGGTAGAGTCTCCTCCATAGAAGGATCTCGATATCTATGAGATAGAAAATAGAGAAAGCTTGGAACTACCTCCACCCCCACCTAAATTTGAAGAAGGTAACGCTTCTCCGATAGAAGAAACCATTGACATAAACATTGAATAGAAGAACCAAGAATTTTGAAGTTGGGATCCTTGTTAACTCAAAGAAATAGAAATACACACCCAAATCCTCAAAAACATCAAAACACTTTTGTATTTAATTATAAATAAATGATTTGGTATCGCACCACAAGTTGTGGTACATAATCTCATCACTAAACTAGACGCGAAGCCAATTAAATGTAAGTCAAGACCAATGAAGCCAAAAGTGGATCTCATGGTAAAAGAGGAAGTAGAAAAAATTATCCAAGTAGGATTCATCAAGCCCATTGACTATTCACAATGGGTGTCTAATATTGTTCCCAGTCCTAAAAGAATGGGAAGATACACATTTGTATAGATTTTGGGATATTAACAAAGCTTGTCCCAAGGATGATTTCCCATTACCATCCATTGACATTATCATTGATGCAACAACTAGATTTGAACTGTTGTCCCTCATGGATGGGTTCTCAGGGTACAATCGATTAAAATATCTGAAAAAGATCAAGCTAAAACCACATTCATAACTCCTGGGAACTTATTTCTATGTTGTCATGCCATTCGGTCTTAAGAATGCCAACACTACGTATCAGCGAAATGACTTATATATTCCATGATCTTATCCATAAAATTGTGGAATCATATGTGGATGACTTATTGGCCAAGGCCAAGAAATGTTGTGATCATCCGTAGTGATCCGTATCATCCTCTCATGACTAATTGAGTATGGTGTCACATTAAACCCAGAGAAGTGCGTGTTCTGTAACAAGAGGTAAACTTCTAGGATACATTATATCTTCATGAGGGATTAATGTTGATCTAGCCAAAATACGAGTTGTTCTTGAAATGATCCCACCTTCTGGATGAGTCTAGAAATAGGTCATTTCTTGGGAAACTCAGGTGCAATCTGAAGTTTCATCCTAGATTTAAGCTTTTCCATTCATCCAATCAAAAATCTAATCAAGAAAGATTATGACATCGATTGGATCGAAGATTACAATGAGGCCTTTGAAGCGCTTAAGCACTTCTCGTTATCACCACCCACACTAATGCCTTCCAAGCCGACCACCCTTTAATCCTATACTCACGAGCCACTCATGTCTCGTTGGCCTGCATGCTGGCTCAAGAAGATGATAACAAACAAGAATGTGTGATCTATTTCATTAGTCGAACGTTGCTCGATTATGAAACATGTTACACACAGCAGAGAGAGAATGCCTTGCCATAATTTTTGCAACAAAACATTTGAGACATTACATGTTAAACCAAGAAACAAGGGTCATTGTAAAGACAAACCATTTACGAACATTTCTCACACAAGGATCTTTATCTAAAAGGCTGGCCGTTTCATAACCCTAATGGGAGAATTTGAGTTAACATTCATAAACCAAAAATCCGTTAAAGGACAAATCATTGCAGATTGGTTAGCTAACAATCCACTAGATGGAGGCAAGCTGGTAGATCTAGACTTTCCCAATGAATGTGTATACTTTGTCAAAACCAAACCCCCCATCTCTACATGTCCCTAGTATACTGATATCATCAATTTTATCATGGACCATACATACCTGGAAAGTGCCACGTCACAACAAAGAAGGCGGTTACGCATTATTACCGCTAAATATGTTGTTTTAGACCAAGTACTCTATCGTAGAGCCTTCGACAACATGCTTCTAAGATGCATCGACATAGAAGAATCCAAGAGGATTCTTCATGAATCCCACAATGGGATATGTGGGGGCCACTTTGGTGGTCACGCCACCGCTCGCAAAATACATCGGATGGGCTATTTTTGGCCCACTCTCGAACATGATGCAGTGGAATTTGTATGTAAGTGCCACAAATGCCAAGAATTCTCCCACGAGATTCACATGCTAGCACAATCCCTGCAACCAATAGTGACTCTGTGGCCCTTCTCCACGTGGGGTCTAGACTTGATAGGGAAATTATCTCCCTCATCAACCGATGGCCATAATTTTATAATCACAACCACGAAATATTTTACCAAATGGGTGGAGGCCATGCCTCTCACCATTGTACCAAGTTCGGTGATTGCCAAATTTATTTTGAACCAAATTATCTGTAGGTATGGTGTCCCACAAGTCATTATCTCAGATAATGGTACGTCCTTTAAGAATGACGAGGTTCGTGAATTTTGTAGCAAGTTCGAGATAAACCATCACACAACCTCTCTTTACTACCCTCAAGCCAATGGGTAGGCTCAAGCGACAAACAAAACGTTGAAAGCTATTCTCCTCAAAACAATCAAAGAGAACAAATGATATTGGCATGTAAACTATATTCGGCCTCAGGGCCCACCAAACCTCAATAAGAACACCAATAGGAGAAAATACTTTCTTTTTGCTTTGGTATTTGGAGCAGGCAGCTTCTCCCACTTGAGGTTGAAATACCCAATCTCTGCATCTCATTACAAGGGATTCTGGACAAAGAAGCTTATAGGGAGGCATGCCTCTCTCAACTAGAAAGCCTTGATGAGGCCAGGGTAAACACTGAACAACGACATAGAGCCTATGCTGACTGGATGTGCCAAAAGTATAACAAAAATTCTATGAGTGAGAAATATATGAAGGAGATCTAGTTCTAAGACTAGACAGTCGAATTGATAAGAAAACTGGCGAAGGAAGAAATTTCTAGCCCAAATGGTTGGGCCCATACCAAGTCATGAAGGACTACGAAAATGGTGCATATCTCTTGTGCACACTAGAAGGTGAGGAATTTGGTGAAACTATCAATTCCTTGCACCTTAAGCGGTTTTACGCATAAAACATCAAAGTCATTACTAGTACATTATAGCTACCTACATTGCATTAGTCTTTTAGCTACTTCATTCTGTCCATTTTGTAAAAATGATAGTCTAGGAGCTTACTCTTAAAACAATTTGTTACAAATTTCTAAGGATATTGGAAAAGATATTCATATCACATCTCTTCAAACATCATCAAATATTTTCAAATCTTCTCATCAATTTCAACAGACAAACATTGACGGAAACCATACCAAGACCTGCATACTTGGCTTTGCTCTTTCTTTCTACTAGGTGAAGTTGTCCTTGCCCACATCTGCTTACAGGAAGCTTCTTGGTGTCACATCTATCCCTCTTAAAATGTCTTCTGACAAAAGGATATCCCAAAGTCATAGATCGAAATGTCAAAATAAAATGAAATCAAAAGCACCAAGCAAACAAAATATTTTATTTTACACACTTTTTGCCCCATCAACCTTTGATGATAAGCCCACATCTCTTACTCGGTGATGTGAGGTTGGGAAAGGAAAGAATTGCCCTTACTACTTTGTATCTTGCCTTTGGTGACAAACCCATGCTTCTTACTAGTGGCATGAGGCAGGGTGGTGGGGGTCCATCATACAAACTAACAAATCTTGGTATGCTAAAAATACAAGTCAAATTCTATTAAGAGAAAGAAAATATCCAAACATCCAAATTCCAAAGAGATCAAATCCTCAAAACTAGATTTTTTCAACCAGGTTTCCATTTATGAATCTAAGTCTAGATAAACTAAAAAGTAAGTGGCCTTCTAAGATTGGTAGTAGTTCTGAGTAGGGTGGGTGTGTAGGTCCAAATTTGGTTCTTGTTCTTGGTTTGTTTGTCTCTCATCATTCCATTCAATCAAACTCATACAACTTGTGCCCTTCCTAATTCTTGGTGTTGAGCCCTCGCGTCTTACTAGTTGCGTGGATTTGGGATTGGGGCAAGTTCATCTCTTTATCACTATGCATTCATCACATTTTTCCAATATAAGAAGGAATTACAAACATTGGCCAAAGAGTTAAATAGTTCAAGATTACCATACGTTAGTATCATCTCTTATCAACACTATAAAAACATATAGAGTAAAGCATTCTATTTACTATCATTTGTTGTGCATTACATACATTCTGAAACATGAAAAGAAAATATTCTAAAAACATCTAAAAACACATTTAGAAAATGAGTCAAAAAATTCAAGATACCAAAGAGTCTAGATCCAAAGATATATATATATATACAAATTAGGTTTCGTATATGCCATCATGCACTAGGCATGGTCAAAACACTCAATGAGCCTGAAAAGTACAAAAATACTCGTAGAAACAACCTAACAAGGTCACTACAAAAAAGAGCCAAGTGGCCTCTCAATCCCTATGGGATGCCTTAAAAGGCACATGATCACGTCTAGGACTCCGGCTACGCTAACACTCTGAGTGCACTGAGGGCTCGTGGTCCCAAACAATAGTTGTAGTCTCACTATGAGAACGGCTCCTCCTCATCAGGTGCTCTGCAGTCCTATACCTGGCTACCTTGACACGAAAGGAAGTCATGATCTTGGCCGTATGCAAAAAAGGGGTAAAAACATCGGTATGCCTACCACCAAGGCTCCCTACATCCATGGATAGCTCAACATGAGTCTTTTCTATGGGAGTAATAGGGTGTCGACATACCGATGAATCAAGTCTCGCCACTCATCAAAAATCTCTACAAGCAAAGGAGAAAACAAATTAGAAAATAATCAAAAGGTGAAGCCAAGGATGAACAAAAAGAGAGATATAGCACTTCTAAGGCAATTCTAGCTAAAACAAATATCAAAAGAAGAGTGATAACTCACTCGAATCTCTGGGCCTCCAAGAAGGATCTCTCGGGATCATGCCTACCACAGATGCCACCACCGACCGATGTCCCCTCCTACGCCTAGGGCAACATGGCATCCTACCATGGATTCATCCTCTCCACCTAGGTCCTGAGAAAGCAACTCCTCTGAGACTAGAGTCACCCTCTTCACACTCTACTCGCCTCTCGATTTGTAGGATCTCCTTAGTGTCATGCCACTTGGGATTTCTATCCTCTCCCCACCCGACTCTGATCTCCATCTCCTCGATCTCCTCCTCCATCTCTCCCAAAGTGAACTCCCGAGACTCGCAGTCTATATCAATGGGATCATCACCGTATGGGCAGGACTAGTGGAAATCCAAAGTAAAGGTGCCTAAGGAGCACCAACTCTCTCTCAAGCGTGTACCACCCTCCTGGCTGCAATAGGGATGCCAGGAGTAACAACACCCAACCTCGGCCTCTAGGACCTCCCCAGCCTCCCGAACTAATTTGAACACTAGCACCACTAGGGGAAGCATATCAATATAAGCAAGGCCAAACTACTGAGGCACTCGATCGAAGGGGTGTATCTCTACCTTCCTCGTCCTATCCACAAGTTGCTCTATAATAAAGTAGGAAACTAGGGTACGTACCTCCTCATCCCACAACCCCTGCCATGGCTCTGGTAAGGTTTGGCCTCCATATCCATAGTGGTAAATGAAGCCACCACTGACTGATGTAGTTCCCTAAGCACCATCATCCCTGTCCATCTAGCTGCCCTGACGGCCCCGGGATCTGCTGCCTGTATGCCCCTCCCATAAGGGATAATGCGCTCATAGACCCAGCTCATAACTAAGGTCAGATGGCTCATCAACTCTCCTCAGTAATCGAACCACCATGTATAAGTCGTGATAGGTGGTCCCAAGTATATCAGCTCCCCAGGCATAAATCCGACCATGTGCCTCAATTTGTGTGATGATGGGGGCCCAGTAGTAGAGAAAGTATCCCCTCCCTTGTCCCCGATCAATCTTGAAGCAAGGATGCCCATAATGGCCTAGTGGATTAGAGGGATGGGAAAGCCGGAATAGAACAGCACCTTCACCCCCTTCTTCAAAGTAGTGGAGAAAAGCTGTGTCTCCTATATAGGCGGCCCACTGAGTCACCTAAGCTCTTGATACTACTGTATCAAATGAAAGTATCCTCCTAATAATCGGGACTCCCAAAATGTGGTAAGCATCCTCTAGGGTGATGGTCCACTCATCCCTAACACCTAGAAATCGAAGGTGTTCTGATCGCATCCCAAGAAGAAAATAAGTCACATAGTATGTGACCGGGCAAAGCAACGTGGGGACCCATGTGATCCTCAATATACCTGCCTCTGTGAGAGTATCCCGCTTCAACCCGAGAGAGTACATCTAACACTACCTAAGCTAATCACACTCTATCTCTTGGCTCCATCTAATGTACTCTTCTTTCTTCTACAAAACACCCAAAATACACAAAAAGAAGCAAGTTAGTGTCAAGATTGCATTGGAAAATCATTAAAGCAAGTAGGAACACTAAAAATGCAAAAATAAATTCAAATTAGTGTTGTTTTAACACTCTATAGAGATCGCCACCACGGCAGGGTGGCAGCTCCATAACCGCCGCTTGAAAGGTGGCGGTTCAGAATCTTGCCACCCCGCTCAAGGGGGCAGCCGATTCTATCCTCGTGACTACAAACGGGTCGCATACCCTAAAAATGCTCAAAACGCAAAAATTGACCATTTTAGCTAGAATGAAAGCCTACCCATTCGTTTCCCCTTAAGAGACACATTTAAACTTAACATTTCTAAAAATAACCCCCCACAACAAAGATTTCATCATTTTAACATTTTGGGTGCAAAAATGTTAAATCGAGAAGAACTAACCTAAGATCTCGCTCGGTACGAGGCTCTGCTGTGGAGGCATGATCGCTATCTCGATATGAACGTTTCGACTATACTCTCGTTGAAAACCGTCACCGTGGGTCCCAGAGCTCAAAAACTATCAAATCGACACGCGTAAATGAATAGGAAAATAAGCCCGTTTTATATATATATATATGGTGTTTTGACTCATTTTGAATGCCCCTTTCGCAAGTTTAGAGCGCCAACAGAGGTAAGTTCTTATCCCCGCAAATGGTAAGTCCTCATTTCATACTAATTTAGTATTTATTTTTTGATTTATTTTATCTATCTGCACTTGAGTCCTCTTTCCATTTTACAAGTAAGCGAACTTGGATGGTGACATTTCGACACACAGGCATGTCAGGTATAATTTCTAGCTTCCCGTTTTGGGACCGCCATACTCAGACCCACCGTTTTATGCCTCTTCATGGTTAAAACATTTCTCCGAGGGGGCAATATGTATGTAATCAAAATTATAGGGTACTGTCTTTTGAAATGATGTTACACATGCCCCAATGATGATACTCGGGTCACCTCGCAAGGTGTTCGAATCTAGAAAGCTCGCCAAGTGTATGTTATCATCCCAAGCACCTTGTCTAAGCTTTGTGTACTTTACTTTATCCTCTCGCCTTTATTTTTTTAGCTTTTTGACCTTCAAGACAAAACTACCACCCCGCTCAGGGCGGTGGTCCTTTATGCATTCTCCAAAGACGTTCTTTGATCGTGACTTGTGTAATTTTTCAACATTTACCATCTTTTCTTAACCGCCTTAGCTCGTATTAATGTTTTATGTTCCCTAGAATAGTGTTTCTTCATTGTTTAATGGTAAAAGAGTTCTAATAGGAATCACCTTTGGGTGAATGTGAAATATATAAATAGCCACTTGTTTTCAAGCAAATGGCCCTCAAATTTTCATTTTCATTGTTTAGTCTTTCAATTTCTTGCCTAGAATTCATTTTGTCTTCATGTTTGCATCCATGCTAGTTTTTCCTTTGCTGTTAGAAGCCATTTGATCTTCTTGCTTCAGTCTTGTTCATTGTTATTCATACAAATTAGTTTAGAGCAGAGTAGTGTCATTTTTAGATTGAATCCATTAGAGTTGCAGGTTGTGTTCTTCACAGAAGGTAGATTTTAGAATCTCTCGGTACACTTGTGTTGTATTCCCACAATAAATCCCACTAGGAATTACATACGCCAAGCTATGTCACTTGCAGACCGTCCCTCTCCTACTCGCATTATATTTGGTCTATATCCAAAGCTACCATTGTTCAAATACCTTCTTCTGTTGCTGCTTAGCATATACACGCTCTTTTGGATTCATGTGAAAACAAAGGAACGAGGATATAATTTTGAGGGGACAAAGTCATACACTCTTGGATTCGCCACTTTTCTCAGTAAATTCCAGGTTTTATCTGTCAAAGTTCTAGTTAAAACATATCAAATAGAGTAGTGAATTATTTCATTTTAGTTAAATTTCACTTTCGATATTTCCGGGGAAGCTGTGGGGATTGATAGTTTCTCAGAAACTATGATTCATTCCTCACTTCTGAGGTAGGATCGAGAGTCTTTTAATTAAGTTAATCAACTATTTAGTTATTTAGGATAAACTCAAAACTGCACAAGCAAGTAGCTACACCATGCTACCTTGCTTGTTTTAATTTTGTTATTAGATTAGTTGTCATTTTTGAATATATTAGATTAATTGCTCTTTTAATTCATGGGACCTAGGAGCCCAGGAATACATTTTGAGCCAATCATGCCTTAACCAAATCTTGTTGTAGCATTAACTCGACATAGACCAAAATCTCGGAATTCAGGTCTTCCGAAGAACAAAAACCTACAAGAAATCAACACACAACTAAGAGGATCAAAATAGAAGACAACAAAGCACACACATTCTAGTCAAATCAGCCAAATTATAGATTGCCTTGATAGATATCCATATGACTGTAGAAGGACCTAAAAGAGAGAAAACATTCAGTTGTGATCCACTAGTCCCACAACCAGATGCAGGAGACCTCCTCATTGATATAGACACTATCTTATGTATCTAAGTTGCCAGAACATCTGTTAGGTACTCCAAGAAAATCATGCAACTTCTAGTTCTAAACATAGAGGTTGAAAAGGCATCTCGATTACTGGATATTCAGATTCGAGAATTGACTCTTCATATGACCATAGAGGTCCACAACAACCACAAACTTATGGTTGTGATCCACAGGTCCCACAACCCAACGGGCCTACAAATCAATCAAGTATTGACACTAGCTTGCATGAACATTGGTGTTTAGGTCCTCTCCACTTCCACTAGACATTATCACACAACTATCATTATTAAACATAGTAGCTAATCAAGCTAAATATTTCTAGACTAGACCAGAGAATCGTCCATAAAACACCAAAAGATCCACTACACATTTAGCCATTCCATTTTCATGACCTTGTCGGGAGATATATACGAAGCATCCATAGGTCATCTTCCACATATCCCACAACCCATAGATCGGATTACTAAAAGCTAGATATTGATTGAGCCTTCGATTATCTATCCTCACCGAATGATCTATAACATTGATTAAGGTTAGGAGGGCCTTCTTTGCCTTAGATTCGCAAATCCCATTATCGCATGTTGAAGACATACGACTACCTAACTAGTTTATCAAAGCACCCCATGTATATTCCATCCCCACCTGCCATTGTGTCTTGACATGACCTCAAGAGGTCGTGTGAGGAAGAGTTACTTGTAGATTCCCATGCTCGCTGGTCACTTTTCCATCGTACGTAACCTTATCAGCCTTATTTGTTGGGCCCCATTGACATATCTTTCTTAGTTGTCTAGAGGAGTCTTATTTTCTTTTCTGGCTTACCATGACCTCTTCCTCAGCTTTGATGAAGGGGGTGTTGGTGTGTGTGACATGCCTAGTCATTGTCCACATCACCTAGTGAGTCATCTTGCCTTGCAAGAGTCATAGGTCTTAGGAAGTCAAATGACAAGTGTCATATTCTGTCATAGAATCTGTCATTATCATTTGTGTCAATGCGTCATAGGAGTTACATTCCTTATTTGGAATTGTAACTCCTCCTTTAGTGGCGTCATATGTGTCATTCATGTCATATGTGTCAGTGGTGTCATTGATATTCTTTCCTTGTTTAGGCATGGGGGTTACATAGCACCCCTATTTGTACTTCCTTTTTTCGATCTATGAGAATGAGCAAACCTGTTTTCTTATTTGCATATTCTTTCCATTGTTCAAATATTGCTTATTGCATTGGAGCTTGACGTTACCATCAGAGTGTAACTTCATTGTGGTGTATTGTTTTCGACATCGGTTCTCACGAATCCCTCTTTCACCTCCTTCATAGAAGAGACCAAATCTAGATCATTCACACATATACTAGTACCCAACGGATGCTAGCACCTAGGTTATTGTGTCATCCCGTGGTGCTCCTATCCGAAGGATTCTCAAGTCTTTGAACCTCCATCAAGCATTTATGACACTTTGCCCTATATTTTTTAGCTATTCACCTACCTAGATCACTTCCAAACTTCTCAAAAATCAGCTACGTCTATCTATCTCCCTATCTTTCTTAGGGTTTTACATTTGTATATGTTTTTTTCTTGTGTCTTATCAGTATATTAACATTTGAACATCATTCATTACAATAGTTAATTTGTAATCATATTTAATACAATTTATATTAAATCAACAACAAGCTATTTTTTTTGTTCATTTAATAGACTAAATAATGTTGAAAGTTCAAAGCTGATCTATAAAGATGTCGACGTAGATATACATATCTTGCGCACTATATATTTCCACCCTAAGAAGAATTTATATGTTAAGATTCAATATTAAAATATTTACGAGATTAACCCTCAGCGATTTATTGTGCATGAGAATTCTATCCATAGGTTTTTCTTCTTTTTGAATCTCGAGAAGAAAGCTAAGGATAGAGAGTGACACTCAAGAAGATGAGACATTTTGTGTTCCTCATAAATGAATTTTAATGAAAAGGATGTTAACATGAAGAAAATAATATAGATATTATGCCACACATCCATGAGGAATAAGATGAGGATTCATGCGAGTAAACTCTTGAAGAGAGGTAGAGTCAAAGGCACATAGGAAAATGATGATGCATAATTTTCCACATGTACTAAAAAGAAAACATATAAATAGCATATGAAACCTAACTCTTCATAGATAATGAATGTAGAAACCATTTAGAACCCTACCCATGTTATTAGAGAAAAGTATCTTGAGGAAGGGATTGAATAAAAATAAAAAAATTGATTAAGAGGGAGAGAAAGAATACAAGATCCTACCAAGGGTTTCCTCTCTAAATAATAGTTTGCATGACAATGCTAAAGAAGCATAGGAAATAGGATGAGGAGACACTTTGGCATGAGGTTGAACGCACCTGGTGTGAGAAAACCTCAACATTATAAATTTGGATGAGGAAGAGGAGAAAGGTGGGAAAAAGAAAGATCACATGCAAGAAGAAGAATAATATAATACTAAAATTCTACATGGTCGATATCAATAAGGTAATAAATACGAATACATTTACCCTTTAGAGGTAATGGGCCCTAAAATTGTTATAGCAATAATACAGAGAGAAGTATCCTTTTCCATGGATGTGTATATAGATGACCCTCTCTTTGAGATTCCACTTTTCAACATATATAGACCTCCTCGAAGCATACATATGGATTTTGGTTTCTTATGTTGATCATTTACACATGAGTGAAAACAAGTGGGTGAAGAGTTGATGAAGATTGATGTTGAAGTGGCCAGAAAAAATTGGCCAACCGTGAATCATTAAATGATAAACTAACCACTTGGATAAAATTTGAAAGAAGATTGAAGCTAAGAAGTAAAAATAGTTATAAATAGAGAAAAATAATATGGATGTGGATTTTAAATCCATGAAGTTATGTCACAAAATCCTCAAGGAGAATCATAATTTAGAAAATGGATTGAAACTTGATGAGCCCGGTGGAATAGGAAAACTAGAGATATTGGTTGACCTCATCCTGAAGTAGAGAAAATATGAGGCATCACGATAGCTAGGAAAATGAAAAGGCCAAGCAAAAAAATTCCAAGGCTCTATGTGAAGATAAATTGAAGGCATGTGAGGAAATAGAAAAGATCTCAATGAGAATTTCACCTCTACAATGTAGATAGTTTTTAGCTTGACAAGGTAAGAGACAATTTTTAAGCATGAATCCATCTTGAAATACAAAAGAAAAGGTTCTAGGAATACAAGTATATACAATCAAAGATAAGGATAGTAGGAAAAAGATATTACACAAAATGGAGAAAATGGGGAATACACTAAGTGCAGGAAAGGATGAATTTGACCAAATCTTCAAAAGAAAACTCTTGAGGAAAATAATTTCTTTAAGACCTATGTAAGGAAATGGGTGAGAAGCTTGGTGTCAAGAAATCGGGAGTGATGTATGCCAAATTACTAAAGGGTATATGCATGAAATTGAATATTTTGAATAAAATATTATAAACTATACTAACTAGATAGAAAAATATTGAATACCAATTACAAGCGCAAGGCATCGGATGAGAATTTTGAAGGATAATCGATGGAAGGGTTACATGAGGAAGGAAACCTAAATAGTGTGGGATAATGTTGATCCCAATTTTTACTAGTTTTGTGTGTGTGGAGCGCCACTGGCACGCGTGTGTGAAAGTATGTGTTTAGGAAAATCATAAGGTGTTTTGGTCTCGTTTGAATGAGATACAATTTTGGAAGGTTTTGAACCTTTTAGAATGACACACACATAGAAGAAAGAATGGGTTGACAACTTGCATGTGTGCATAGTGTAGAATAAGCCTCAACAATTATCACTTTTGGAACAAGGAAGGAGAACTTATAGTGTATGTATGAAATAAAATAACAAGTCTTTGACACTCAGCACACATGAGACCTAGATGACATTGAATACACCCGATGTGTGGAGCTCAACATGGTGGAAACAAATACCGCACTAGCTCATAACATCAATGGATAAATTTGTGGATATAAACATGATTATTTTAGAGCACATTAGGATAACAAGTGGTTCATGTAGGTAGCGGGAGCGTAAGGGGAAGTGTTGAATGACTACTAAAGTGTGGGATAAGGACCTAAAGGTGGAATCTAGATAAAAGATCAATGTGGAGCATGTCATATACTCCAAGTGAGAATATAAGTTATTTGACATGCACACTAATATTTGATCTACATGAAAGTCTATGTAAATAGGTACATGAAACTATTGTGATTAATGGTTAACCAATGAAGGGAAATTCCCCATCATTATAAATGCATTTACCTACATTAAATTTAGTGTTTAATTTTATTGGTTGGTAATGATGGTTATGGATGATTATGGTTTTAATATATGTGTTATAAATGATTATACATTAATTTTTCATCTTCCATGTGGTTTTATGATTAATTTTGAGAATTGATATCTATCTAATGGTGTTGTATATTATTTGAATTTTTTTGGGGTGAGTATTGTGAATGCATCATGATGCAGCCAAAATCGATGGGGACCAACCCTCTCTCATTCCTTCGTGAGTAAAAAGGAGGACTATTGTGTGATAGTTTGGTGCAAGGGTGTTGCATTTAATAGTGTATATGATGGTATTAGAGATTATGTGTGATCCTTATAGATTATGGGTGGGAGAAAATATCAAAACATTTAAACATCAAATATAAAAGTTCTATTAGAGATTCAAGGTAAGATACAAATTTTTTCCTTGAAAGGACATCTAGAGGAATAAATCGTATTGGTTTTAATTGACACCCAACTCCATTCAAACAAGGAAAAATATTGATGTGTATGGAAAAGTAATGAAAATGAAAATGATACTTTGGCAAACATAGAACTTGAGAGTCATTTGATCCTCCACTTAATTGTAAACCCATTGATTGCAATTGGGTCTTTCAAAAAAAATACAAAGTAGATGACTCACTTGAAAACACAAATCAAGGCTTTTTGTAAAGGTATTTTCTTAAAAATAAGGGATAGACTATAAGGATAACTTTGCACTAAAAATATAATGGAACACCAATCAGGTTTTATTGGCTTTAACATAAAAAAACATATGGACATGAAAATTAATTTTCTAAATGATGATCTCAAAGAAACATTCTAGATGACTTAGCCAAAAGGTTTTGTAATTGAAGATCAAGAAGAAAAAGTGTGCAAACTAGTAAAATCATTGTATGGTTTTAAACAAGCCCCAAAATCTTGGTATGGAAAACTTACTTAACAACTCTTAAGAAACTTGAAGCATTTAAAATTTAAAAATATTTCTGTCAAACAAAATTAACAAATCAATTATATATCTCATTGTATATGTGGATGATCTACTCATAACAGAAATAATTAAATGTACACTCGCAAAAGTAAAAAAAAATGATCTCCATTACTATTAGGGTATTGAAGTGGTTATAAAATCCAAGTATATTTTCGTCACATAACAAATTTATATTGGTGAAATTATGGGGAAAATTGAAATGGCATGTTGTAAACCACTCATCAATCCCATAGAACAAAATATGAAGTGTACATTAGATGATACTTCATAGTTTAAAGATGAAAATAATTATATACATATCATTGGAAGTTTGGATTATATGACCAAAACTAGACAAAATTTCTTTTGTTGTTGGTGATCTCTCTAGATTAATGCGAAAAGAGAGTTCTTTGATATCTTAAGGGAACTCGTAGTTTTGGGCTAAAATAATCTAAGACAACATATTTAAAATTAGTTGGATATTCAAATTCAAACTATTAAAGTGATGTTGAAAATAGAAAATATAATTTAGTTTTCCTAATGAATTCAAGATCAATAGCCATCACTTTGAAGTAAAAGAAGTAGTTGGTGGCAACAATTTTTTCAATAGAAGAAGAATATATGGTAGCTTCAAAAGAAACTAGGAAATATTATAGATGAGAGGGAATCTTAAAGATTTGTAGAAAAATAGATTTCATCAACACCGATCATGTGTTTTACCGTTTTCTTTACCTTTTGAATGACGAATCGAGAAGGGTAAGGGCCAAGGAGGAATACATGTTTATGCTAGTTGGTTGATGGTTGTCACACACATTTTGAATTCTTGATCCGGTGCCGATTGTAAGAGATTCCTTTTGGCTAGGAGGAACTAGATGTAATAGAAAAAAAGACCACAAAAGAGGATTTAAATGATAAGTGACAATAAATTACCTAGCGTGTGCTAGATCCGGAAGTGTGATGATGGCTTTCAATCCACTTGTTTAAAACAAATTAATGAGAGAAATAAGTAAATTCCTAGTGTAGTTGATATGATTTAGGTTTCTCATTCAAGTACAATAAGCAAATCTTAACATAATAGGCTAGGCTATGGTTAGGTCAGAAAGGTAGGTAGTTGTCAGGGTGTCGGGACTAGTCAAGGTCTGATTCTAGGTTGTTTAGGTCAGTTGATGAGAGGTTGTTAGGTTCTATTCTGGGTTAGGGTATAAACACAAAGACCAATGTTGGTATTGTGCGACCGATGGTAGTTTATGCGAACCAAAATGGTTAGGGGTAACTGGCGTCGGTAAGGTCAGGTGTAAGAGAATCAAGGAAAACTAATTGCAGGGTTTGATCTAGGATCTGATGAGGGTAGGGTGGATAAAGAGGTTGATAAGGGTATCAAATATACTCAGAATTAACAAAGAGGAGAGAATGGGTGATTTGGCGATGTGGGTAAAGGAAATATTTGAGTTATAAACTAGAAAGAGATGGAGGAATGAGCATGTAAAGTATAAATTGATGACAGAAATAACAGAAGCTAACTACACTAGAATGGACAATGCTGGTAGAAATGTACTTACTGTGATGCAGACTTGATGGCTAAATGGTAATGGCAGTTGATCAGAAGAATGGTGTTTGGTATCATAACAGTGGCTCTAGAATGATTTCATGAGTGCAATGCTTCAATATCTATCCTAGTGATGGCTCTGGATGTCTGGATACGTGAAAGGATGTTGGTTTCACTTGCATGCAGCTCTGATCTCCCTCCTTGCTCTCAGAATGTGCCAACCCAAAAACAAAGTTGCTTAGGTGAATAAATGGTAACCGACGACGGTTCTAGGTTGACTGACGTCAGTTTAGGGGTGACCAATGACTCGGTTAAGGTGGGATTCCCTAGGTTTACTAAAATGGGTAGATCTTTCTGATTTCTTTTGGCCCAGTTCATTTATTCTTGCATATTAGAACGGAAAATTTCCTTATAATGAGTGGGAATGTGGTTAGAGAGATTTTAGGAATTGATTTTAGGGTTAGACAAAATCTTAGCTCATTAAGGAAAGTAAGACTTAGTTATTGTTAGTTATGGAAACATGCCAAGAATAGGTCTAGGGTGAGGTGTCTAGGTGAGGTGGTGGGGTAGGAATTAAGATAATTAGATAATAAATATTGTGAGGATATATATTAATTTAATTAAATTAATAGTGATGTGGGGTGGAAGGGGCCATGGCTAGATAAGTATGTTTGAGGTGGTTATTTGATAAGGGACCAAGGGGAGTGTGACCCAATTTTGGTGTCTACATTTTTCCCTTTTTTGTTTTGTAGCTTGTATTGGTAAGCTATGCTTGACAAAAATGAGATGTGGTTGCCCCATGTGTGGGTGAAGGTGATCCCCTTTAACTAGGAACAGATTAGATAGAAGACTAAATCTATGAGTGGTTTGATAAAGGTGGATGTGATGAAGAGGAAGGTGGACAGTGGTGGTAATGGGGTAAATGTCCAATCAGGTAATCAAGGTAACGGGCGAGGGTCAAAGGTAGCAATAAAGTCAAACACACGCACACATATAAACTGCAACATGGTACCAGGTTGAAGAGCATGCAAACTCTACATCGTCTAAGGTCAATAGGTTTATCCAAACAAGGTTGAGGTGATTCTGGTATCCAAGGTATAGGATATGGTGTGGAAGCACTTTGCAGGTCAGGTGCAGGAACATTTAGGTATGTTCCAGTACACTAAAGGTTGGGTCAGGATAAACGACACAGCATTAGGCAAGGTAAGGTCATTAGGTCAAACAACACAGGTAATAATGTCGCAAGGTATAGTGAGCACATGAGGTCATAGGTCACTAACAATGTTCCAGGTCCAGGTAGCAAGGTCATGACATAGGTAATAGTGTCACAAGGTATAACAAGCACATGAGGTCATAGGTCATTAACAATGTTCTAGGTTCTGTAGTAGCAAGGTCATGGCACTAGTATGGTTGAGGTATGGGTAAAATAACAAGTCCTCAAACACAATTAAGGATAGGTATAGGTAATGAAGGCTTGGACGTAGGTTTTGATAAGGGTGGGTAAGGCCGATGGTGTATTGGGTTGGTTATGTTGGGTCAGAAATAGGGAAAGGGTATTACAGGAATTGATGTCGGTCATACGTAATCAGTGACGATCTAGGTAAGCCAATCATGGTTTATTAGGGTAGATGATCGAGGTTGGTTTGGGTATAACTAACCACAGTGTGCTAGGGCACATGACCGATGTCAATTTAGGTATAACTGACGTTGGTCAAGTCGACATGGGTATATAAAAAGAAAAAGTCATATAATATGGATTCATTTGTACGTTTTGGCTTTTGTGAAAATGACAAAGTGCTGAACGAGTTGTGCTTTGTCGGAGGAAAGGATGAGGGATGATATCCTGTTGAGGTGGAGAGATCCAGTTGGTTAGAGGAGCTAGGTAGATGGGTCCACAAGTACAAGGGGATCGATTGTGATTAGGTGGAGGTCAGGAGGATTGGATTTGGTGATTAGACATGGTAAGGGTGGGAGAAAATTTGGGTGGACCACTGTACAGAGGCCAAATGTGCCACCGCGATAACGGCACCGAGATGAGGTAGGATTCTATTTGATCTTATATTTGTTATTGAAATAGGCTATTAAAATGGGGTTGGGTGAAAATTTTGGCGTAAGTTTATTATTGGGGATGTATGGGTAAAAGAAAGGAGGAAATGAGGGATAGAGAGGTCCAATGTAGATTAAATAGGATTGGGAATTAAGCTAGGATAGGTTTGGGTAGGTTAGATGGGGATTAGGTAAAATTTGTGAATTTTTGAAAAGTAGGGTAGGGATTTGTAGATTTTGATGTCGCGACAGTGGACCGACGATGGTCAAGTGTTGGCCGACATCGGGTGGTATTTTGCCAACATTCGTCAAGTAATGGGTGACCGATGCCGGTTACACATGACCAATAACGGTTATTATTGACTAGTTTCGCTAGATTTATGGGAAAATAGGGCCATAGAGAGCAAGGTTAAGAGGTACGGATAAGTCAAGAGATGTAAGGGTAGGTTTCATCGAGGAGGAAAATAGGGATTAGGTATAAATGGCATGAATATATTGGTCTAACAAGGGTAAGTGGTCGGGTGGGTACGATAAGAAGGGAGGGTCTGATACAAGGTTCATGAGGTAAGGGGTGTGTTTGGTATGGTAAGGTTTTGACAATAGTGTGTGTTTGTTGGTGTGTGCAAGTGTTGTTTTTAAACTAATGCTAATGTAAACAAATACTAACACCTAAATAGTCTTAATTAGCAAGAATTAAACAACATTATAAACACCATCATGATAAGAATTAATCAAGGATTAGATGCTAACATTTATCAATACAAAACTATGAAATTAACTATGTTAAGCACCTAAATATCCTCTATTCTCTAACAACATATAAATGAAGGAACCTAGGTAGGTTCTATGGCTATCAAAAACAGTTGTTCTTAATGTTCCAAGAACCTAGGAATGGGGGCTAATCAAAGTTGGGCTAAAGACCCTTTTGACACCTCCCATATGACCCAAGCACTTTAAGAAAGAGGCTTAACTCTTGAGATGATGAACTCTCAAGAAAACAAGGTGTAAGATCTTAGTCTCTTTGCTATATGATTTGCATTTGCTCTCTTAGGAGTTTAGGTGTAAGTAAAAGGTAGGTGGAGGGCTCTTTATATAGCCCAAAGGATAAAGGATTCAACACATTCTCATGAATGTGGGATAAAGGTAAAACATGATTAGGAATGGATAAGGTTGCTTTATTAAAGGTAACCTTACTTTAGAAGGGTTTAATTTATGCTTAGCAAGTCATGGGAGTTGGGGGTGTTTTAATTAATCAAAGGTGATTAACTAATAGGTAGATGTAAGCTTATAGAAGATAATTAGAGGAATATTAGTACGATTTAGGCTATTAGAAGGGGATTAAATCAATTAAATATTGATTTATTGGTTAAATGGAAGGAAAGCTAATTAATTAATAATAATTAATTAGTCTAGGTAGAAAGAATGGGTGATTTAGTTAATGGAAGGTCGTTAATTAGGTTGTTAGCTAGATAGGTGACTTAATCAATTGGCGTATTGTAATTAATTAACCATAACAAGAGAAAATATGAGCGCTTATAGATGATATGTCATTTATTTGTGAGAAAGGGGATAATTAGTGCAATTTAAGTATTTAAATTGCTTAGGCGTAATTATGGGTGTCTACATTTTCCCCTCTTTGGGGTGGCGTAAGTGACGCCACTTCAAAGATAGTAGACAGGTGGAATTTTGAAGAGGTAGAAGAAAAATTAGTAGAAGTGAGAGATGCCCCCTCGAGTGTCGATGGGGTGATGAAAGAAGACGATTGACGATCGAAAAAGGTGAGAGATAGATAGAAGAATGGGAAGAGGCAAGATGCCCTGTAAGATGGAAGAATAGGGGTGAGAGGAAAGTGATGTAGAATGAATATGGAGGAGGGGAGAGAAGAGCTTAGCCTCTAGCCATTGTGTATTGGAACAATTTTGGTGTCATCATATTGCCATAAGAGCTACGTCATCAGTCCTTATGAAAAATATAAGCATATGACAAAGGTAGAATGACATGAAAAGCCATACTACGAACGATTGTCCATTGCTGAAAAAACAACTCCATACAACATACAAAATGCAATGCAATACGAGAAAATGAAAGATGCCTAACTCCATGCAACATACAAAATGTAATGCAATATGAGAAAGTAAACAAGCTAAACTAACAGAGAAACATAATATAATGTTTTTATTATCGAGCTTCAGTTACGACCTATGCAAATTAACGACAAGGGTTGATGATGGTGCCCCAAGCAAGGATACATGCGAGGGGAATAACAGAGGACACTTGGGTCCGATGGAAAAGTAATGTGCACTACAAAATAGTACCAGAAACTTGTTGTGCCCTAGAGTACGATAAAGTAAGCAGCCTAGCTTTTTTTGATGGAGGTAGATCAAGATGATCCGCAAGTCGCACACATGAACAAGTGAGAACCAAAGAGTGATGTTTTGTAGGATGATTTTCAATTTTTAGAAGTTTTCTGAAACATATTTGAATGTTTTTGTTGATTTTGAAAGTTTTATGAATAGGTGGGATGTACAAGGGCATAAGGCCACATGCATATGAGAAAGATGAAGATGCAGAAAAAAATCCCCAACGATTAGGTGGGAGTATTCAAAGGTAAACTCTTCACAAGTAGAAGTGTGACCTAAGGCCATTATGGATAGGTTCAACATGATGGTGAACGTAAACCAATGAAGTGCTAGGAAGAAGCAAGGATTCCCAGTACGTAAGTTGGCCTACAAGCACATGATAGAAAGGAAGGAGAAGATTGTTTTTGTGAAAGGGGACAAAGGTGTCTCAAACATGGAAAACAAGTAACCTTATACACATGGATGTTCGAACGAAGTATAAGAACGATGTGAATGATATGAATGTAGCTTAGAAGCCTCGTGAGGAAGAATTGATTTGCCAAAGGCAAAAATTATGAGACAAGATATGGACTAGAGTAAGAGTCCGAACAAGGTCAAAAAAAAAGACACTTAGTAACATAATAATTATGTTTACTCATAGAGATATAGTGTGTGCATGTGGAATTTATTACCTCTTGAAGGGAAGATTTAAAAGACAACAAGATGACAACACCCTAGCCAATGTGTAGGAATGATTTATTATGAAAGGCAATTTTGTGAATGGATGGTGAAAGGATAGCCGTACATTGATCTCGTCGCCGCCAAGTGTTCATAGCCCCAACGAATATGTATTTAATTCTAATCGCAACATTGCTCTACTGCCAGTCACGCATCCATAGCCCCGATAGAGATTATTGGAAATACCCCAAGAGAGAGTTATATATCAATTTTCTTTTGCTTTGTAGCTTTTAGATTTTGATGTTTGATTGATTTTGATTTTTTTGTCTAAAAACTTATTTCAGCTCTCTTGTTTGACAAGGGGTTAAGAACCACTGATGGCTTGATGGAAGGAGGTGGAAATGCTTACGATGATGACATTGGCTAGTGTCAACAAATATGTCCAAAATTTCTTCACAACAAGTTTATTAGATGTTGAATGTGATAGGATCTCTAAGAGGTCAGTCGTTCTTTAATTTACCAAGGTGATAAAAGACCAGGGTCAAATAGATACCATAGAGATAAATGTCACAAAATTCATGCGAATAAGCTAACCAAAATATCACCAAGGGAATGAAAATGGTAGGAAGACTTGCGAGAAGAATAGCGAGGAAGGGAAGAAATAAACATCCATGAGTACACAATACCTAATCGCAATGTTTGATCCTTATACCTTTGATTTTGTTTTGTTTTCTCAATGTTTTTGTATTTTTAAATTGTTTTTGATTTTTAGATTTTTTACGCTTTTAAGAGGTTGGGACTAGCAAAGTCACTCTGTGTGGTAAGATCCAACAACAATGTTTGCAACTTCCTTAATAAGTGAGACTAGGCGCGTTTGTTTATCGAGAGTGATATTATCCCTGATCTCAACGATTGAGGTGAGTTCACACTCAATAAATGACTGTGATTTGTTCTGAAACATGGATTTCATATGTGGGAGATTTAATTCCCCATCTAGATGTTTACACACTTTGCACCATACTTGATGGTTACGTTGGTGTGCATTCTTGAATCGTGATTGATTTAGAATTTTGAGATTGTTTGATTTGTTGGGAGCTATAGAGATATTTGCAGTTTTGATATGAGCTTGATTAAGAAACTATTTGGGTTTCTTAGAAGCTAACGCATGACTTGTCTGATCTCAAGAAGGAGAAGAAAGTGAACGTGGACGTTTAGAACTGATGCGAGAAATGACCATGGGCTTGCCACCATCTTTGGTAGAAGAATAATGTGATGGATGAAATGGATATGGTCTAAGAATTGAAGAGGAGGGGTTACCAGGAGGTGAGCTAATGATAGAAGATGATGAAGGGATTCTCGGGATGTGGCCTAAGAATATAAGAAGAAAGGCTACAAGGACGTGACCCATAGATAGAAGATGAAGGGCTACTATGATGTGGCCCAAGAATAGAAGAAGAAGGGATACTAGGATGTGACCCATAGATAGAATACGAAGGGCTATTAGGATATGGCCCAAGAATAGAAGAAGAAGGGATACTAGGACATGACCCATAGATGTAAGATAATGGGCTACTAGGATGTGGCCCAAGAATAGAAGATGATGGACTACCCGGGGTGATCCATACCTAGAAGACAAGGGGCTAGTTGGATGTGCCCCAAGAATAGAAGATAGTGGGCTACTCAAAAATGTCCCAAAAATAGTAGAGGGAGGGCTACTAGAATGTGACCCGCACCTAAATGAAGATGAAGGGATACTTGGTGTTGACCCTATAAGAGATTGTGATTGAGGAATTATGATAGACAATGAGTTATTGGGTGATGAAAAGATAGGCCATGGATCAATGCAAGACCAAGGAGTTTCATCACATAATGAAGAATGTGAAGATGGAAGAATAATAGGAGGATCAAGTTGCATGATCTGAGGATCTTCCTCCATTTCTTGATAAAAGGAATCATCCTTTTCCTCACAATACATGAACGCATCGAAGTCTAAAGAAAACCTTCCTCCTAATCTGCTAGAGGAGTATCTTCGTGTGCCCCTATAAATTCCCTGATTGTTTCTTCATTCTAAAAGAGGTCAATTAGTATGAGTTGTTGATCGATCCCTAGGGGTTGATTGGAAGAAATAGGTTCACTTGGTGTGGAAGACTTAGAATAT
Organism: Taxus wallichiana var. yunnanensis; assembly: GCA_018340775.1. NCBI lineage: Eukaryota > Viridiplantae > Streptophyta > Pinopsida > Cupressales > Taxaceae > Taxus > Taxus wallichiana. Next base: position 606,219,560 of record CM031239.1, on the reverse strand, counting down.
GTTTGATGATTATTGATAGAAGAAGATGATGTGGGGGATGAAGAATATGTGTAGCTAGATGGCTTAGGAGTAGAAGAAGGTGGTGTGGACCTACCTATACAATGGTATGTCGTATGTAAAATAGTAGGATTAAGTCCAAATTCTATAGATCGTGAATGCATGGGTCGAGTCAAACATTTGTCTCGAAGGACTTTGAGTCACACGAATATTCAAAGAAGGAAGATTTCGTGGGGGTGATTGATGAAAAAGGTCCTGAAAGAATGGGAGGACCGTGATTCAAGAATCGCATCAAATGAATAATAAGGGTCCTAAAAAGAAAGAGAGGACCGTGATTCAATAATTGTATTAGATGTTTGATTGAGGGATTTGGATTCACACGTATCTTCAAAGGAAGAAGACATCATCGAGGCAACTGATAAAAGGGTCCCGCGCGTAGAAAGGGTGGATCATGCGACGTAGAGTCATATTAAATGTATGATGACGAGGTTCCTGTAAAGATAGGGAGGACCATGACATAGAGTCGCATTAGATGACTTAGGAGTCGAATTAGATGAATCCGAATAGTAGTCCTGGATCTAAATCATCAGAATAGTCGAGGAAATATTTGGATTGGAATCCTCAAAAGAAGAGGAAATGTTTAGATTAGAATTAGAAGAAGAGTGGGGAACTCGAATAATAATTTGGATCAAGCATCCAAATCATACCACCAACTATGAGATGAAGGTGGGGAACGAGTTACCCATATGTGCTCTCTAAAGACGAAGAACCAAATGAGGTTTAGTTGTAATGGGAATCTTTTGCTTTGAATTGCTAAATGTAGGTTCTATATTTTTGTAAGTATGGGAAACCATATGATAGCAATAGTCATTTTTGGTGTTGTTTTAAGAAAAAATGTCTAGATTTAGATAGTGTGATGGAACTCCTTTAAAGGGAAGGAAGTGAAATGTCAATTTGGGTAGCATAAGGACAACCAAAAAGACATTGTGTAAGTATGGGGATGAATGCATGATTTTCCAAAGAAGGTCTAAGGAAAATAGAAATCGTGATGACACAATATCGATGAGATAAAAGGGATTTTCCTAGAAAATAATTTTTCTGAATGAATAATCACAAGGAACAATCATGTGAGTGTGAAACCCAAAGCCAATCAACAAGGAAATACACCATATGAAAATGTGATGTAAAGATGATCAACAAGATGTTTTCACTTATGCCAAGTTCAAGGAAATGAACAAAATGTAAGTAAAAACGAGAAGTCAATGCGATCTTCCAATCAAGATATACGATGAGTGAGCTCAAACTTGATTAAGACCTCGTATCTCAAAAAGTGCCAATTACAATTTGTGAATGAAACAACAATATCACCAAGATATGTTAACCCACTTTGCGAGAAAGTGAAGTATTGATATCGAGGTGTTATTGATATAACACGCACAAATGGTAACACCTAGCACTCTTTGAAATTGAGGTAATAATAGAACCGAACTAAAAATCTCAAAGTATAGCTAGGAATAGTTAAAAATGTGTGCAACGTAACCATACACAATATAGGTATTTATGTCGAGTTTACAAGAAACAAGACGTAAATATTGAAATTGTAGTGATATGATACAAACAAGCTAACTCTTCTAAGGAAGTCCGTAGTGATGAACCACGCCTAACTACAATGATGACCTTGACATGGGTATCAAGATCACAATGGCTACCAATGACGTGAAAACACCTTCGCACACTTTAGACATTTAACTAACCTAGCCACAAACATAAAAGTGAGAGAAACAGTTGATTGGTAACACAAAGGTAGTCACCCTTCTTTTGATCAACAAAGTGTCAAAATAATGTGAAGGAAGTAAATAAAAAAGAAGATGAAAAATTTTGGCTTCACTTCGGCAGAGTTTCGCCTCACCCTAAGGCAAGTAAAAACTAGGCAAAAGTACCATGCCACACGTTTCTCAATGAAAATATGGTTCACAACTCAACACTGTTTTAGAATGGTCAAAGTGAGCTCCTGAAAAAGTATATTCTCCTAGGTGGATCTCTTGCCCTAGGTGTTACAAAGTTGCCACGAGCAAGCGTGATTTACCCAAAAAGTCACACCGACTAATTTGGGAGTATCTCACTTTACTTTACCCCCTTTAAGAACAAAAGTAGGAAACTAGTGCGTCTATGTGTACTATCACCGGGTCACCAATGGACAACCTATAACACTATCTCACAAAGGAATCACTAGTCAAGTAGGTAGTGTGGAGCACTTCCCATTTCATCCACAAGGTTCCTCTTGCGTGACTACTTTGGGGTTCCTGGAACCACCCCCATTATTGTAGTTTAAGGCGTTATGCCAAAGGGGTTATGTTCCAGTTGAGTGGAGAGGGACGTACCCTTTTCCAAAACCTACAATACAATGTTTTGAATATGTTGTTCTTTTTATCTTGTTTAATTAGGTGTGGTTTTCTTGAACACCTTTTGGAAACCTGTATAACAACTATATTAGTAGTTTTTAATTTCATTTTGATTCCTCCTTTCTTTGACAAGTGTTTTTAGGTCCTGCACTCAAGCGTTAGTAGTTCTCTAAGAAAATCACATTATTTAAAAGAGGATTAAGAGTTACTTTTGATTCTCAAGATCATCCAAGGATGCAAGAGAAGAGCATACACAACAAATAATCCAACTAAAAAGTAAAGAAAATCTTTTCAATCAATGAACCATACAAAATTCTTAATAAATGTTCATTCCCTTAAACCAAAAGTGAAAGATGAAATTTCCAATTTACCAAATGTTATAAAATGAAGACTAAAGTTGCTTTTGATTCTCAAGATCACCCTAAGGTGCAAGAGAAGAGCATACAAAAACTTTATCCCAACTATATAGAAATGAAAAACTTCAAATCAAAGGACCATTGAAAAATGCTTTGTAAAAGGTTCATTCCCTTAAGCAAAATGAATAATCAAATTTCCAAGTTTAATCCCAATGTTAAAAATATATAGATCAAATTTGTTTTTGATTCTCAAGATCACCAAAAGGTGCAAGAGAAGAGCATACACACGCTTTGGTCTAAATCGAGGAAGCATGGAAATACAACATTCATCAAAACATTAGACATGTTAGAAAATGACCAGTTTTAAACTAACAGAAAAACCTATAATTTCTGTAAGTATAAATCCTAAATTTATGTTTTCATTGCATAGTTAACTTTAATACATTTCCAATGTAAAAAAATGGAGTCATTTCGAGTTCGGGAGCAAAAGTTATGGCCTTCGGAAGATGGGTTATGCATATGCTCTTATGCTCACGGGTATGCACTTGACATGCACTCAAAAATGTCCCTTAATCTAAAAATGGGAAAAATTTCCAACCAAGATCCAATTTTGACAGCAACCCATCACATTAATATATGAATAGAAGACTCAACACTATCAAACATTAACATACATGCTCAAGAATTTAAACTTTTCAAGAAATTGACAAAACTAGCATGTAGAATGATGAAAAAGTAAGCTCTAAAAATGAAAACATGATGAAATCTTGAAATTTTCTCACCAAGATTAAATTTTGACAGTAACCCACCACATTAATATGTAAATAGAAGACTCATCACTATCAAACACTTACCTACATGCTCAAGAATTTAAAATTTTTAAGAAATTGACAAAACTAGCATGTAGAATGTTGAAAAAGTAAGCTCTTAAAATGAAAACATGGAGAAATCCTGAAATTTTCTCATCAATTCCAATTTTGACAAAGACTTCACCTCCTTTATACCTATAAGTAAGACTCAACAAAACAAGTTAAGAAAAACACGTTAGATCAACATGTGTAAAAGAGGGTTAGTAACCAAAAATGAAATTTAACCATAAAAACTTGAAATTAAATGTAAAGGACAATGGAGTAAGCCCCACCAAGTGTGCCAAATGTGTGCAAAATCGTTGTTTTTAAACTAATGCTAATGTAAACAAATACTAACACCTAAATAGTCTTAATTAGCAAGAATTAAACAACATTATAAACACCATCATGATAAGAATTAATCAAGGATTAGATGCTAACATTTATCAATACAAAACTATGAAATTAACTATGTTAAGCACCTAAATATCCTCTATTCTCTAACAACATATAAATGAAGGAACCTAGGTAGGTTCCATGGCTATCAAAAACAGTTGTCCTTAATGTTCCAAGAACCTAGGAATGGGGGCTAATCAAAGTTGGGCTACAAGACCCTTTTGACACCTCCCATATGACCCAAGCACTTTAAGAAAGAGGCTTAACTCTTCAAGATGATGAAATCTCAAGAAAACAAGGTGCAAGATCTTAGTCTCTTTGCTATATGCTTTGCATTTGCTCTCTTAGGAGTTTAGGTGTAAGTAAAAAGGTAGGTGGAGGGCTCTTTATATAGCCCAATGGATAAAAGGATTCAACACATTCTCATGAATGTGGGATAAAGGTAAAACATGATTAGGAATGGATGAGGTTGCTTTATTAAAGGTAACCTTACTTTAGAAGGGTTTAATTTATGCTTAGCAAGTCATGGGAGTTGGGGGGTATTTTAATTAATCAAAGGTGATTAACTAATAGGTAGATGTAAGCTCATAGAAGATAATTAGAGGAATATTAGTACGATTTAGGCTATTAGAAGGGGATTAAATCAATTAAATATTGATTTATTGGTTAAATGGAAGGGAAAGCTAATTAATTAATAATAATTAATTAGTCTAGGTAGAAGGGTGATTTAGTTAATGGAAGGTCGTTAATTAGGTTGTTAGCTAGATAGGTGACTTAATCAATTGGCGTATTGTAATTAATTAACCATAACAAGAGAAAATATGAGCGCTTATAGATGATATGTCATTTATTTGCGAGAAAGGGGATAATTAGTGTAATTTAAGTATTTAAATTGCTTAGGCATAATTATGGGTGTCTACAGGTTGGAGTGCAGTGAGGGACCAAGGTTACGCATGTGGAATAACATACCTCTCTTGCTCATGGAGGTACGAGGGGTACAAAAGATGAGGATTGGTTTGATGTTGTAGAGGTTGGCCTAATTGGGGTTGGACACTACCGGCACATGGTCCTAGGGAGCTAGGTTTGATGGTCATTATCATCGACAGATGGGACTCGGTGACCAATACCTTCTATTTTCCAACGGGTGAGATCACAATCACCCCGGAGCATGTCTACAAGATCCTACGCCTACCGATAATGGGGACGCATGTGTATTATATCTCCTCGGAGGCTTCGAGGAGTTGATGTTGACCGTGTTTGGTGGAGATGAGGTTTCATAGCGCTAGTATGAGCTATGGAGATATGTACCGGCCCATCTAGAGGACATGAGGATTGGTGTGTTGTTGATGGAGGCGATCTACTACTTTTCATTTCCAGATGTGGAGGGTGGGAGATTCCCATGATCATTTATGGGGGTCTGCATGACATGGTGGAGGACATGACTCATTTTTCATGGGCGCCCACATTCCTGGTTTAGTTATATAGAGAGTTATGGGCTTATGGGAAGTTACAGAGATTTATCATGTGTTGTACTTTCCTACTCCATTGTTGGGCATATGAGCACATTGTATGTGTGCATCTAGTCAGTATGCCCCAGGTTGATGCATTCGAGCTGGGTTTTTTTCGAGTGGGCTTCATGCGATGGGTTCTTATGATTGGGAGTGCCGAGTAGCTAGAGCTACATAAGATATAGCCTATTATAAGCAATTGCTAGAGGTGTTATGCATGCATGGACATCATATGGGTAGATGACAGGAGGAGCTACAGGGAACTACAACTACTCGGTTGATAGAGGAGCGATGTGAATGAGAGCACGAGATGAATCCTCAAGTGGGCGGGGATTAGGCGGTAGTTCGTGCTGCTTCAAGATATACTGCCACCTTTCCCACAATATAGGAGGGATAAAGTTGAGAGGCCTTTAGCTCTACCATAGCCGACCATGTCAATAGGGTAGGAGGAGTAGGTGAGATACCGACAGATTGATGATGTTGGGGTTATAGATAGATACGAGAGTGGTGGGCTGCACATTTATGAGAAGTATCGCCAAAGCCGTGGGTAGCTAGTTTTAGCCACCATCACATTGTAGAGGGACGCCCTACAGGGGCAGGTGGCGACCCTAATTACATAGTTGGGTATAGTGCAGGGGTAGTTGACAAGCTCGAGGCACAGGTTTCTATTTTATAGGCACAGGTGGCCACTCTACATGCCCAGGTAGTGTAGGGACATGTACCTACACAGGGTGGAGATGGAGATGGGGTACATGTGGCTGCCCTACAAGAATAGATTATTGGTTTTAGGGCTAGATGGCCACTACACAGAAAGGGCGTAAGTTGTGGCCCTTTAGGCCCAAATATAGGCAGGAGTGGGACATGGTCCCTCGGATAGGCACAAGGACAAGGTCCCTCTTTATAGGTACCAGCAGGACATGGTCCCGAGAGATAGGTACAGGGGCCGAGACCAATGGCACCACCATAGATAATACTTGATAGGTAGGTTGAGATATGCCTTAGGTGAGGTCCAATATTATCAGGATATTTTGATGGCCGCAGGGATAGATTTTCTATCCTATGGGGATTATAGAGCACATCATGCCTCGAGCGAGAGTACCAAGTCATGTACTCATAGTGTAGAGAGCACAGGGGGCCATCAAGCCCCGAGACAGGGTCAAGGTAAGGCCACCAATTCATGGAGGCCAGCCCCATGTGAGGTACCAGCAGAGAGATCCGCCAAGGTCGATGATGGGTGGTGAGATGCTAGTTGGACGTCGTACGAGGAAGAGGAGGAGGAGATAGGTGAGATAGATATGGAGGATATCTAGCAAGGTGATATCTGATAGCTATATGTACCTCTTGTTTTGTATAGTTGTTTATTTTTTATATATACCAGCCACGTGCCAAAGAGAGTGAGGATGTATATGAGAGTTTTGATATTTTTGATGATATACCAGCCTGTGTGCCGAAGATGATGAGGATGTATTTGAGTGATTTGAGATGATTGTGATTATTATTAGGATATATGTTCACATGTATTTTTATACATACTATCTAATTTATAGATGATGGTGTTTATAGTATGGATGGTATACATGTGTTAATTTTCATTGTTATATATATATAGGTGGAAATCAAGTGGATTAGGCATGATAGAGTCAAGGTCATGTAGGCATGGTGGAGTTAGGTCGGTTTAGGCATGATGGAGTCAGGTTGATTTAGGCGTGATGGATTTAGGTCATAGGCATGGATTGAGTCAGTTGGTTAGGTATGGTTGAGTTTCTAAGTCATTAATTTGTGCAATTAATAATGATGTGGATTGTGTTAAGATGATTTGTAGGGAAATGTATTATTATGGTAAAGAAATTGTAGACAAGATGAAATGAATGTGTAAGTTATGATGGTAAAGATGTTAAGCAATTGTTTTTTGTTTGGTTTAATTTTCAATTATTGATATAAAAAGAAACTAACTAGGGTAGAATGTGAATAGAAAAGGGGAAGAGGGAATTGGTTAGGGTAGAGAGTGGCCGAGCTAACCTCCAAGGGCCCCATGCCCTCGGAGTGCTACCTACATAGTCTCGGTGAAAAGGGACCTCAGGCCGATGTAGTTCTCCCATAAGCTAGGGAAGATTAGGGTGAAATAGTAGAATGGGTTGATAGGTGCTAGGCATGGGTGATGTAGGTCATAGGCATGATTGAGTTTAGGTTGTAGGCATGGTTGAGTGATTTTTAAATACAGGTGTCGAGGATTTGGTCCTGTATAGGATAATCAATAAGTAATGAGGAAGGTAAATGGTAAGAGGTGGTAAAAGAGTTGCTTAATTGATAAGAACCCTAATGAGTCTACCATACCCTAGATGGGCTTATGAACGTAAGACCCTACATGCCTTGCATAATGGACTATTCTAAGGGTGAAGAAAAGTCACATGATCATGAAATGTCACATTTGCGGTAAGTCCCTTGAGTAACGAGGAATTTAGGTGAAAAAGGCAAGGAGGTGAGAATGGGAGGTTTAGCGTAACTTAGTGTATGAAGACATGTATTTTGGAACAAAAACCCGGAATCCAAAATAGGCAAGTCCATGAAAAAAATTCATCTTTTTCTTTATTTGTTTGTTTTTAATAGACTGATCAATGTGGGAAGTCTATATGGGATGGGTATATTATATCCTTGAGGTCTTCATGAATTTGATCGATGTGGGAAGATTAAATATTTATTATATGTTTGTAATGACTTTATATATAGTTGTCCTTCAAGGAGCAATCTATTGATAGTGGTAGAATATAAAGAAGAAAGATGTCTCTTTTGAGGGAGTCATCTTTTGCTGGAAGTTTGACTCAAGGAGTGGTATCCCTTTTTGTTTTTAGATGTTTAAGTCATGGAAAAGACTATATAGGATGATTAGGTTCTTGTTTAGAATACAAGATCAGTAACACACAAATATTAACTATGAAGAGGAGGTTTCGAGTGATGAACAACCATGGGATTCCATCTTAAAGAAGATGAAAAGTATCCATGAGAATCATGCTATGAGTAGAGCCGTGGTACTCATATTGAAGACAAGGATAAAGGTGAAAGGTAATCACATGATTCTTGTTTAGTCATGGATCCTCAAAATGGGTAATATGGAAGGTGAACAACGCTCAAGGGATGAGCGATCAATTGACAGAAAGTGATATAGGACTTGATATCAACAATAGAATGGTCGAAGATGCAAGGCATTAAGGGGCTCAGGTTTGGGTTTAACTTTAAGTGAAGACAAATGATAAGCACCTAATCCATAAGTATGGGTATTGATATAGGGTCCAAGCCAATTAGGATCAAATTTTCCCCGTTTACTTTTCTCCTCTTTGGTTACATGTTGATTTTCCTTCAGGACGAGGTCACCGACCTGAAAGGTTCGTTCATGAACACATTTTTCATAGGCACGTTTGATGCATTTTTGGTAGATTTGGAGATGGTCAAGAGCGTTGAGACGACATTCATCTAATAATTCAAGTTGTGCCAAATGATCCCCATGTGAAAGTAATCATCATTGAGCATGTCTTTTAGTGATATGCAAAGAGGATGGAATCTGACTTCGAGAGGTAAGACAACTTAGTACCATAGACCAGAAAAGGGGGTGGCAGCATTGATCAAGTGCGAATACTAGTGTGATAAGCCCACAAGGAGAAAGGAATGTGTGTATGCCAATCTTTCCTAGTATCATTGACTACCTTCATAAGAATTTTGTTCAAGGTTTTATTGGTTGATTTGGGTTAACCATTGGCTTCATGGGTAATAAGGTGATGAGAAACCGAGTTGATGCCAAAATCATCACATAGTCTATGTAGGGTTTTTTTTTGAATTGTTTTCCATTATCAATGATAATGCGATGAGGACACCAAAATGACAAATGATGTGATGGTTGATGCATTCACATATTTTCTTGGCTTTGGTGGAAATGAGGGAATGGATTCTACCCATTTAGTGTAATATTCAGTAGTGGTTATGATCCATTTGGTGTTGTGAAGAATAGGGGTTGATTTCACCGACAAGATCCAAACCCATTGAGAGAAAGGCCAAAGGTCTCAGTGACCTATAAGGTGTGACTAGGTGTGTGATGAAGATTAGTATGTTGTTGACATTTCACATAACGTTTGAGATAATCACAACAATCATGGTTTAGAGTTGGCCAATAATAGCCTAGGCAAAGAATGCATTTGTGACAATGAACCAAACCACTAAAGTGACCTCCAAAATTCCATCGTGGACTTCCTTAATGGTGTAAGGAATTTCAGAACTTGTAAGGTAGTGTAAAATAATGTTGTCAAAATCATGTTTGTAAAGAAGACCATCCATGATGGCATAACGGGAGACACTTTTAAGAAAGGCACGTTTTCATTACAAGTGAGATCAACGGGTAGAATAGAAAGAGAAAGATAGTCTACATATTGCTTATACCAAAGGTCACGTGGGTCGGGGGCAATGATTCCAAAAGTAAAATTCATAAGGTAAATAAGAGGGTGATTTTAGTCTTTGTATGGTGACAAATATTTTAGCAAAGGGTGAAGCAAGTATCTGAGAATCCGAGCACGCCATGGTATCCACAAATTTATTGGTAGAACGTGGGGTGGTTTGAAGTGTGTAACATGGTCAAAGGTGGTCAAAATTATGTCTACATGATGCTTATACTTTTGAAGTATCTCATTACAACACTGGTATATACCATTGACTTGGTTTATGACCAAATGAGAATCACCAAAGATGTTTATTGACTTAACATCCAAGGCATAAGCAACTTGGAGACCCAATACGAGTGCTTTGTATTCAGCAATATTGTTTGTACAATCAAAATCAAGTTTTAAAGACAAAGGCATAGGTTCACCATCAAGTGGAATGAGGATAACACCAGCCCCACCCCACGCTAACACTTGGAGCCATCAAAGAAGAGTGTCATTTGGTAAGTAGGTTCGTCCATAGAAAGGGTAGCTATAGACTCATCTAGGAAGTTGAAGATAGAGGGTTGATTCCCGAAATAGGTGTGTCACCAATTGATCGGCGATAGCCTAGCTCTTGATGGACTTTTAATGGATGAATTCGAGGTTGAGGTCAGCCAAAAGCATAAGCCAATGTGCGGCACATTGATTTTGATAAGGTTTGGCATACATGTAGTGTAATGGGTCGATTAGTAATGACAAAGGTTTTATTGTTGAGTAGGTGATGGCGGAGTTTGGTGGCAAAAAAACTAAGGCTAGGAAAAAAATGTATGCGTGGGTATATCTAGTTTCATAGTCAAGAAGGGTATGGCTTACATAATAAACCATTGCTCTCGGTGTTGGTCATCACAATGAGCGAGAATGGCACCTAGAGAATGGGCAATGTGGTGGAAACATATATGTAGAAGGGCTTTGTCATCCTTAGGAGGAATGAGAAATGGTGGTTGAAGGAGGTATTGTTTAAAGGATTCAAACGCTTTATGGCATTCATCATCCCATTTGAATGAAACATCTTTCTTGAGAAGATGATGGAATGGTTGACAATGGTTAGAAAGTTAGAAGATAAAATGATGAATTGATTGCAACTTTCCTTGTAAGCTATGAAGTTGACAGAGATTAGTGGGTGGTAGAATTTCAAGAATAGCCTTGACTTTAGCAGGATCAAATTCTATGCCACGTAAAGAAACAATGAAACCTAGGAGTTTTCTGGAAAGTACCACAAAGACACACTTCTTTGGTTGAAGATGAACACAATACTTGATGAGGCAGTCAAAGATGACTTTAAGAATGGGTAGGTGTTCGATTCGATGCTTGATTTGGCAAGCAGATCATCAACATAATCTTCCAATATGTGATGCATGATGTCATGGAAGATGTAAGTCATGGCTCGTTGATATGTAGCACCAGCCATTTTTAGGCCAAAAGGCATGACTCGATAGTAGAAAGTCCCCCAAGGGGTGATGAAGGCAGTCTTGTGTTGATCCTTGGGAGCTAGTAATATTTGATTGTAGCTCGAGAAACCATCCATGAGTGATAACATTTCATGGCCAGCGGTGAGATCAACTAGTTGGTCAATGCCTGGTAGTGGGAAATCATCTTTGGGATAGGTGAGGTTGAGGTCATGGAAATATGTGCAAATGTGGAGTCCCCCTGTCACCTTTGTGACAAGAACGATGTTAGAAATCCATTGGGGATAATCAATGGGTAGAATGAAGGAAACAGAGAAAGGTGTTGAAGCTCTTCTTTGACTAGAAGAGCAATGCGAGGATGTATTTTCCAGCTTTTATTTGATGGGTTTGGCATCAAGAATGGTTACAATATTGTGAACCATGATTTTTGGGTCAATACCAGGCATATCAGGCATAGGACCAGGAAAATGTGTTGCTATGATCCCGAGGAAAGAGTTGAAGGCTTCATGTTTAGTAAAGCATCTAAGGATTGGCCGATCTTTAGAATGTGCGGATAATCCTAAGTATTAATGTTTATTTCAATGGTCAATTCATTCAACATGGTTTGCCTCAAAGGGTAATTTTGACCAATGAATATAAGATTATTTTGCACCAAGGTAGGTGAGGATGGACTCATCATAATAACATTGAACAACATTAATTGAAGGTGTATTGTCATCGATCATTTCAAGATACAGAATGGGAGAGAAAAGGGAATATTTCCTCGCGTTGATAGGTCAGCGGTCCCAAGGAAATGGTGTTTATGAAAAATAAAAGTTAGGAGGAATAGATTCAGGATCTATGGACTCTATGGGTGAAGATGGTAATGTGGGTGAATGAGAGGGGGAATATTTCTCATCCTGGATAAGGTTAACGTGAACCTTCTTAGAGGATGGAGCATCAAAACCAATGCCACTACAGTCATTGTGTTTACGAGAGTACAAGAAATGATAATATGGTAGCCTTGTTCATAAAAACCAAAGCCAAATCCTTTCCATGTGCACCGATGGAGGAAAGTGTGAGCGAAGTGGCGGTTAGTGAGGGAGTGTAGGTCGGATGAAAATGGTTGGGTTTGGGATGGAGGTTTGGGTTTATAGGTGGCCATATCAAGTCCCCATACGTTAGGTTGGTGCAAAGGTGGGGAGGGCCATAAGGGAAAATGTCACCGATGTGGATGTCATAGCTGGGGTGTTGACACAGATTCCCATACTCTTGTGGGCTGAGGAAGGTATTGATATTGTATAGGTGGTATTCCCCCACAGTGAGGCATTGAAAAACACCTTCTAAGGGATCGAGTAGTTGGTATGTGTGGTAGTAGGGCAATATAGATGGCTTGCTAGATGAAGGGGAAATAGGGGTGCAGAGTGGTAGAGGCTACATCTATAGTGGGGATAAAGGTTAGATGGAGAGTAGTGGAAATTTTGGTGGATGGGCTTGTAGGTGAAGGTGAAGTGGTGACAGTGGTCAGGAGATGCCTCGACTCGAACAAGCACATCATTAGGCCAATATAGCATGTTACAGTCTCTTGAAAGGTGAGGGGTCAATAGGGATGGTTTAATTATGTGTTGTTGCAAATCAGCAAATTTCTAGTTTGATATTTTAGACATCCAAAGGTGATTGCACAACATTGAATCCTCTCCCCAAGTGTGGGACTTGTAAAATGGGAAAGGAATCTCCAGATTAGAGGTCGGTTCCTCAACTCCTCCGATCAGATTTATCACTTACAAGTCAGCAGAGGTTTAAATTCCTAATCCTACCCTAATTCCAAAGGAGACAGAGATAGAGAATGCAGATAAACTAAAACTAATGCTAATAGGTGATGCACCAAAGGAGTGGTGAGCATTTCTCACTTCTGCAGATTGACACAATTCATAAAATGCAACAAAACAACATGCACAAACTAATAACAGTAATGAAGAATCATAAATTAGTCAAACAACACCAACAGAGGATGAAAAATTAATCACATGGCCTGTATTGTTATTTTAACATCAAAATCACTTGCATTACAACACCTGAGAGGCAAAATGAGTTGCAGTTCTTAGAAAAGGTCTAATATTCCACCAAAATCACTTCCAAGGTGAGAAAGGGGACCTGCAATACACAAAAAATGTTCAACCCTTTGAAAATGAGCCAAATCTGCTTTTACAGTGCAAGGGACGAGCCCAGGAGAGAGAAACATGGGAAAACATGGAAGGGATTCAACCATTGACCAAAACACATTCAAAACAAGCATGGGCATCCTTACAGACCCATCCCCTGACATTTTTAGCCATGCTGGGAGAGAATGCGAGCCATTCTTCATTAAAAACGGTGGTTGAAACGTCATTTCTGTCCATGACCACATGCCAGAGGTGTTTTTCAATTTTCTCTCTCCAAAATCCATCAAAATGCAAAAATGACCCTGAATCTTGTAGATAATTTCACCAGCTTTCCATTGATATAAAGAACGTGAAAAACCGAGCTCTGATCGAAAGATATGGCCATTTGAAGTTTTAGGGCAAAACAGGCCAAATCGGGTCAAGGGGGCAAAAATTCAAATTTTTGCACCTTTTTGGTCATTTGGAAAATTTTCCAAAATTTCCCCACACTCCACCACTCTAGGTGCCACGTGGCGGCATCTCATTGGCCGGGCCTTTCAGGGAAAATTTTTCCAAAAACTCCGCCGAGCCATAACTTCAAAAATACATGGAGTTAGGAGGAAAACTTTACCTTTCTGGAAAGCTGAGAAAGAGCTCTATCCAATGGTGTCATTTCCAGAAGGTTTTGAGTGCCTAAAAGCAAAATATTATGACTGAGGCACAAGAGAGGAAAAAATGAGAGGAGTTAGCCACAAAAAATGAGCAGGGGCACATTTTGATAACAATTTTGGCGACTCAGAGGGGTCATCTGCCTGCTGGATGAAGTTACCAGTTTCCTGAAGCAATCCATTGGGTATGGAGTCATTGAATTCTCTGTTTGATACCCCAACTGACTAGAACACTGCAAGGAGGAAGATGGAATATCACCTGATGGAGCAAGGCCTGCAAACACATCTCCAGGAACAACAAGCTTGTGCCAAAGCACTTAGGGAAAGAAAAACTAATCTACAAAAAAACAATGTGCACAAGCACTGAGGAATGAAAACCTAAACTAATATGTATAGGTGAAGCATTTCCTTCAAAGAGCAATGCTTCGATGGATTCCATTGACTGAATCTGCAGTTCTTCACCATCCAATGAAGACAACTGGAAAGCATTGTTGTCCTTACACTTTGTGACCATGTATGGGCCACTCCAAATGGCATCAAATTTTGAATGCCTTCCCAGTTTTTCTCTATCCGCATCCCATTTTAACACTAGATCTCCAACTTGAAGGATCTGTTCTTGGCCTTTCTATCAAAGGTCTTCTTTATCAAAGCCCGATCCTTCTCCATTGCTTGGGATGCCTGATTTCGATTTCTTGAGCTCCATCAATTCTCGCATATCTCGACTTCCATGGGCTCAAACTCCAACAACTCCAATCTGTTTCATGAGTTCCAATGTTGGCAACTCAAGTGATATGGGAAAATTGCCTCTCTTCCATAAACAAGCTTGAATGGAGAGTTACCCGTAGATCTTTTAGAGTTATCCTATCAGCCCATAAGGCTGATTTCAATTTGGTATGCCAAGACCTCTCGATTCTCATCAAGAGTCCTCCTAATGATCCTCAACAAGTTCTTGTTTGTAGATTCAGCCTCCATTACTCCGGGGGTAATAGTTTGATGAAGTACTTAGGTAGATCCCATTCTTGACAGCCCATTCACCACCTTGATCCAATGAATGCCAATGCATTATCTCGATATTATTGTAGAAATGGTATGCCAAATCTGTTACTATTCCCTCATAGAAGTCTAGGATGCTAGATTCATTTGCTTCCTCGAGTGCTACCGCTTCACCCATTTGGTGAAGTAATCTGTGGTCGTTAAAATCCACTTGTGCCCTCGCTCGATTGGGATTAATAACTCCAATGAAGTCTAAACCCCATTGCATGAATGGCTGGTCAACTAAATTGATGCAATGGGAGGGCAGCTAGCCTCTCTTTACCTCGTGAAAATGCACAATTCTTGCACCTCTTGATCCATGCATAACAATCATTGAAAATCTTGGGCCAATAATAACCAGCCCTCATGATCTTTAGAGTCTCACTCTTGGTGCAAATGACCACCACTGGTCCACCATGGAACTCTTCCAAAGACCTTATGAATCTGATTTGTACCAATGCATCTCAAAGCAAGACTCCATTCACATCTCTTTTGAATAAAACACCATCAACAAGGGCATATGGGACAGCTTGCAACCTGAAGTGTCTTCTTTGGGTCTTGTTCATCTCTGGAGGACATAGACCTGTGCTTAGGAAGTGCATTATACCTTGGGTCCAGCAAGGAGTGGGGACACCATCATTCTCCTCTTGAGTGCTTCCTTGCTCATGGCTGTCTTGCAACGCCAAAACAACCTCCTTCTCGTTGCATGATTCCTCTTGTTTGCTCAAGATCAGCTGCTCACACAATCCTTTTCCTCTTACCAACTTGGTGACTTTGATCTCAATGTCATACTCCATGACACGAGTAATCCAACCTGCCCTTTTTTCATTCAAGTCTTTGTTGAGGAGGAAGTCTTTAACCCCCGCATGAGAAACCAGCAATTGGACCTTATTGTTTGAAACTAGATGCTTGAATTTCTTCAAGCTCCTGATTATTGCAAGAACATGCTTCTCAATGAAAGAATATCTCACCTCATAGTCCTCCAGGCTTTGGCTGAAGAAAGCAATTGGCTGCTCATCATTGTCTTTATTCTACTGTACCAAAATTGCAGAAATAGTATCATCACCTCCAAACGCATAGAGGATGAAATCCTTGGAGAAATCCGGTTGATGAGAGTTGGGGCTTGAGAGATGGCTTCTTTGATTGCTTCAAAACTTTCCTTTCCTTCTTCGCTCCCATTTGAAAGCCATGCTTTTCTTTAGCATCTTGGTGATAGGTCTGACAAGGGCTGCAAAATTTGGGACAAACCTCCGAACAAAATTTATTCTTCCCAAGAAACTTTGAAGGGCCTTCTTGTGGCTTGGCAATGGCAAGGTTTTATGGCTTCACTCTTTCCGATCAATTGCTAATCCTTCTTTGAGACAATGTGGCCAAGGAGCTTTCCTTCATGGGCTAGAAAACACACTTTTTAGGATTCAAGGAGACTCCAAATCTTCTACACCTTTGGGAACACTTGTCTCAAATGAAAGAGGTGGTCTCATTGTATTTTTGAAAAAAAGTGATATCATCAAGATATATCAAGACAATGTTGTTAATCAAACCTTTGAACGCCATGTCCATTGCTCTTTGAAGGTAGCTCCAAAGTATTGACAGCCCAAATGGCATTTTCCCGTATGCATAAGTTCCCATTTAGTTGTAAAGGCTGTCTTGAACTGATCTTCTTCCTTCACCATAATCTGATTATACCCCGAATAGCCATCAAGTAGTGAAAACCTCTCTGAGCCAAAGAACAACTTGTAAAATCTGCTCCATGGAAGGAAGTGGATAATGATCCTCGAGAGATGCTCTATTCAAATCTCTCAAGTCAACACACAATCTGATTTCCCACTCTTCTTTCTCGATCGAACCAAGTTGGCAACCCAACTAGAATGCTTGATAGGGAATATGATTCTTGATTCTATCAACTTATTCAATTCTTTTCTCATGAGAGGCTCCATGTGGGGGTTGACTGGCCTTTGTTTCTACCTGATGGGCTTAGTATTTGGATCCAATTCAATGGTGTGTTGAGCTAACTCGGGATTGAAACCTTTCAAATCTTCATAGCTCCAAGCAAACACATCAGGAATTCTTGACAAAGTTGTATGAACTCATACCTTTCTTGCTCAGTTTGTCATCTTACCAATTTGGAGTGATTTGCCTCTTTCTACTGAGATGGACACTGAATCTTCTCCCTTCACTTGGATGTTTGCTTTCTCCTTCCTAAACTGATCATTAGGATTGAAAATGGACTCCAAAGTAATAAGTCCCTTTGGTAGTTTGTTGGTTCTCAGCTGCACCACTTGGTCACCATACTGCTGCTCTAACTTTTCCTAATTTTTGGCTGAGAATTCAGCCTCTTCTTGCAAGAAATGGATGATTTGCTGATCATTTTCAAACACTTGCCAACTTACATTGTTATCTGGCACTGAAGGCCTCACAATCACATGGATGTTTGGCTGTACCTTGTCTTTTTGAATGCTCTCCACAACGTCAAAGGCTGCCCTAAACCGCCGCAAGCCTCGCAAGCTTGGTTCTCTTTTCTAGGAATGGATTTTATGCCAAAGCCCTCAAAATCTTCAATGAGGTCCCACACCCTATTCTTCTTAGCACTTGAGTAGATCATTCTTGACAAAGATGCTGCCCTTTAACTTGGTTGACAATCAACTCACTGTCACCAAAGACTTGCAAGTTCTTTATTCCTCTCTTGATTGCCCAATGCAAATCTTTCGCACCAAGGCTTCATATTCAAGCAGTTGTTATTAGAGCATGCAAACTGAAATCTAAAGCTGAATAATACTTAACTCCTTGAGGTGAAACCAGCATGGATCCCCTCCCGCACCTTGTCTACTCCTTGATCCATCAAAAACAACCGCCATACCTCATTGTCATCTTTGTGGTTTGGCTTGGTGATGCTAGAATAGGCTGATTTTCTTCATGTATGCAATAGACTCCCAGCTCAGATTCTTCTATTTCTTGATAAGGATCAAAAGCATGCACCTTGCTTGCCCATTCATCAAGAGTTAAATCTGGGATGCTTCCAACCTTGGTGTCACTTCATCGCTGCTTGATGATCTTCTTGATCAAACGTGAACAATTGGCATTAATCTGACTTGGAGTGTAAGGCTCAATGTGAAAGTTTGCAATAGGTTCAGACCTGATTGTGGCTTTGGTTCCATATCTTGTTCTGAACAGCATGTGTGACCAATCAGCAGACAAGTAACCTCCAATCTTAGCTGTGAAATCCCTTGACAAACATAGGGCAAAGAGTGGTGGAAGGTCTATTACTGAGACATCTTGCAAAACAACCACGTTGGGACAGGCATGCAAAGTAAGACTCAAGTTTTTAATCACCCCGATTATTGTTACTACTGTCCCATCCAACCGCACTCACCCTTTGATATGGTTTCATACTCAATTCCCAACTGATCAGCTATTTGCTTGGGCATTACCGAACTACTTGCCCCGAATCAATCATGCAATTGTGTACTAATTGATTCCCAATGATCAATGAAACATAGAATGGAGGGGGCTTCAATATTTTACCTTGCTGTCCTCCATGATTCCCCTCAGGCGGGCAGCATTTGTGAGCACCTTCTCTTGCATTTGACTTGCTGATTTGAAGTTGACCACCCTTCATGGCAGCTTGTAGCAAATCTCTTTGGCCTCGGGATAGATAGTGATTCCCACATTGATATGTTTACATTTGTCTTCTTCTTCATCCGATCAATGATACTCGAATGGAGATGAAGTATCCTCTCGCTGTCCCTTGGCCTCGCACATTCATTCCTTGCACACATGGGCAGCAACAACTGGCATTTGGGTTGGCCTAGGGGTTGTTTTAGGCAATCCTTGCGTGCTTGGGATTGCATTTTGTTTGCCAATAGTTTGTGGAGTGACAGAAGGTCATGAATTACTTGGGGCCAATGGCTGTTCTTCACCCAAATTTCTTCTCTTTGACCTTGTGTTGGCTGCAACACTTTGGGAAATCATTTGATTCATGCCACAAAAATCTTCTGCCTGCCAGTTTACAAGTGTGGTATCATTTGGAGCTGATTGCTGCTGGAATGTTTCTTGTTGCTGGTTATTTCCTTGACTACCTTCACCCTCCACACCAGTTGTTGTCACCATTAATGCTTGATTCAAGGCACCGTTGAAGCACATGGACTGGTTATGAGGTTCATTGCATGGGAAACACCAATCATACTCTTGAGCTATATTGTTTTGTACTGGCACTAATGCTTTAGATGCAGATGTAGCATTGGGATTATAGGGCTGAAATGGTCTGTTGGAAGGAGGCCTTGCTTGATTTAGATTTGCAGCTGGATTGGGTGGTCTATGAGGTTGATATGGCTGCCTGTTAGGCTGAGCTTGAGGCTGGAAGGAAGGTCTAAAACCTTGAGCTTGCTGCCTTTTGAGTGTAACCAGCTCATTACCTAGATTTTGCAATTGCTTCATGACTTCTTGAAGTTCATTTGAGGCACTAGAAGATGAAGTGGAAGCTTCACTTGAATTCTGATTTCTAGGAGTGGGAATAGAAGCTAAATTAGGCACTTGGCTAGTACTTGGGCTCTCTAAACTTGGAAATAATGGCATTGAGGCTCAGAGCCACTTGCACACTTGAATCAAACAATTTTCAGCTCTAATGGCAATGCTATAAGCAATGGGGATAGTTGTGCCTCCCATGGACTCGAATTAACATAGAAATATCAAATTTAAAGCTTTAAGGTAATAAAGAAAAGCACCTTCTCTGTGCCCCTCGACCGCCACCGGAATTCTCTCCCAAGTCCTTTGAAATCTGAAATTAAAATCACCACCGCTCATTGGGAGCTCTTTTTGATAGTTGTCACACTGCTCCAAAAGGGACAAGTTGTCTCCTTTTCCCCAAATCGCTCATGGAGGGCTATACATAGCTGATTCCAATTTTGAATAGAACCGAGGCAAGACTCCCGAACCATTGCAAAGCTTTCCTTTGAATGAAGATGCCAAAGCAGTTTGACAAAGAACTTGCATCTCATTGATCTCATGGATTGCACAAATGTTAGCAATATCCTTAACATGATCACCAGTGAGGTCTGATTTTCTCCAAAGAAGTATGGAATGTTCTTCAATGCTACAACCGGGATTGATTTTGTGCATTGAGAGCAAGTGGGCTGCTACCAAAGAAATTGACATAGGGGTTGTTTTGTGCCATTCTCGATTGGCCTTAGAACCCTTGTTGATCAATGAAAGGCCTACCAGTGGAGGAGTTGAGAGAGTTCTGCTTTGGTGGAGATGGAGACCTTTGGATTCTCCTCCCACTTTGCCTTATTCTTGGAGATAACTACAGATATTCAAACAACACCTCTTCCTCTCCAGCTCTTGACCTTGTGTTGATTCTTCTCATGAGTTTTCAGGTCTGCACTGCTAAAACTAGCTGATTCTTCTTCCTTGGAGTCGCAGATGTGTAATTTATAGCTCTTTTAAAGCAAGAAACTTGCAACAAATGCACATCAATTTTGTTGCAATGAAGATGAAGACCTCTAAGGTCCCACCGGCATGCCAAAATCGTTGTTGCAAATCAGCAAAGACTCCCGGATGTTGATCGATTTCTAGTTTGATATTTTAGACATCCAAAGTGATTGCACAACATCAATCCTCTCCCCAAGTGTGGGACTTGTAAAATGGGAAAGGAATCTCCAGATTAGAGGTCGGTTCCTCAACTCCTCCGATCAGATTTATCACTTACAAGTCAGCAGAGGTTTAAATTCCTAATCCTACCCTAAATTCCAAAGGAGACAGAGATAGAGAATGCAGATAAACTAAAACTAATGCTAATAGGTGATGCACCAAAGGAGTGGTGAGCATTTCTCACTTCTGCAGATTGACACAATTCATAAAATGCAACAAAACAACAACATGCACAAACCGATAATCTAGAATGAAGAATCATAAATTAGTCAAACAACACCAACAGAGGATGAAAAATTAATCACAGGGCCTGTATTGTTATTTTAACATCAAAATCACTTGCATTACAACACCTGAGAGGCAAAAATAGGTTGCAGCTCTTAGAAAAGGTCTAATATTCCACCAAAATCACTTCCAAGGTGAGAAAGGGGACCTGCAATACACAAAAAATGTTCAACCTTTGAAAATGAGCCAAATCTGCTTTTACAAAGGCAAGGGACGAGCCTGTGAGAGAGAGAAACGTGGAAAACATGGAAGGGATTCAACCATTGACCAAAACACATTCAAAATAGCATGGGCATCCTTACAGACCCATCCCCTGACATTTTTAGCCATGCTGGGAGAGAATGCGAGCCATTCTTCATTAAAAACGGTGGTTGAAACGTCATTTCTGTCCATGACCACGTGCCAGAGGTGTTTTTCATTTTCTCTCTCCAAACTCCATCAAAATGCAAAAATGACCCCATGAATCTTGTAGAGAATTTCACCAGCTTTCCATTGATATAAAGAACGTGAAAACCGAGCTCTGGATCGAAAGATATGGCCATTTGAAGTTTTAGGGCAAAACAGGCCAAATCGGGTCAAGGCAAAATTCAAATTTTTGCACCTTTTTGGTCATTTGGAAAATTTTCCAAAATTTCCCCACTCCACCACTCTAGGTGCCACGTGGCGGCATCTCATTGGCCGCGGGCCTTTCAGGGGAAAATTTTTCCAAAAAACTCCGCCGAGCCATAACTTCAAAAATACATGGAGTTAGGAGGAAAACTTTACCTTTCTGGAAAGCTGAGAAAGAGCTCTATCCAATGGTGTCATTTCTAAAAGGTTTTGAGTGCCTGAAAAGCAAAATATTATGACTGAGGCACAAGAGAGGAAAATGAGAGGAGTTAGGCTAGGTGCAAATTTTGGTTTCATCAAACCCTTTTGGTTTGGGTTTGAGTGGGTCATAAGGTCTAAGAGGTGGTAATGTGATGACAGAATTTTCAAGGAGATTGGTTAGGATTTTGGCATAGGACCCTACTAGTGGATCACAATGGGAGGTGAATGTGGGTTTGGGTACAAGTACGGTTGATTATGGAGGAAGAGTCTTTACAAGAGGGGGAGTAGGTTGGGCTACTAGTTTGGTGTGTGGTGTGGTCTTAGGTGTTGGTCGTATCTTGCTTGGGTAGGGGCAAGGTAGAAGAATTGGTAATGGAAGGTTTGGTTGGTTTAACTACCTTATTGGAGGGTAGTGGATTTTTAGCTTTAGGTTACATCCTTTTGGGAAAAGGTGACATAGGTGTACGAGATGTGGAGGGAAAATCTGATGGTGGAAGAGGACAAAGTTACCCATGGGGTAACCGAGGTGCTTATGGAGGTAGGTGGTGGTGGGTTGACAGGAGGCGTGAGTGAAAGGGAAGAAAGTGTCATGGGTAGTGAAGAAGTTACTAATGATAGTGGAGGCATGGGTGGTAAGAAGGTCATGGGTGAGGGCAGGATTTGTGTGGGTCGGGCTGGGTATTTTAGTGGTCCGTGATGGGGAAATGGGTTGTTTCTCTCTTGGTTTACCGAAGGATGACGGTTTCTGGCTGTGTGTGGTCAAGGGGTGAGGTCCTAAGATGGACAAAAGGGGTGATGATGATAATGGCATGGTAGGTGAAGTTGGTGTATGAGGTTTAGGAGATTGGATCTTCATTTTAGGGGCCGGGTTAAGTTTGGTGTTAGTTTTGGAAGATGTGGCTAAATCTAATTTGATGGGTGGGTGAGTAAGGCTAGTTGTCGGTATGACCCCTAAGGTAGTGATAGGTTTAGGTAAGGGAGATGATATAGGCATGGGTTGGGTGTAGATGTATGTTGGGCTATGGGCAGAGGTGTGAGTTGGGCCATGAGTGGTGTTGTGGAAGGTATTGCAATAGTTGTGGTTGTGTTTGGTTTGGTTGTACGAAACACCTTTGGATAGATAGTGGAGGTATCAAAGTGATGATAGCTACATTTGTGTTGAAACAGAAGTAGAAGGTGTCCCCAAAGTAAGGCTCTATCGACATAGTCTAGGTGATCGGCCAAGCATGAAAATGGTGTTGTTGTAAGTGGGGCCGACATGGATCGAGTGGCAATCCCCATAAAATGTGTTTGAGATACAGGGAAATGGATAGCCTCGACTTCGTGGGTAAGAGAGCTGAAAGTAGATCTACAGTCCAATGGTGAAGCATCATCAAAAGACACAGTACTTCAATAGGATACTCTATGGGTAGAGGAGAGTATGGGCTAGCTGAATTGGACTCTCCTTGTGTTAGTGTAGGTGGTGGACCCGCATCTTCTATGAGTAGGAGAGGTGTTACCGATAACTGCCTCGAAATTTTGAGGGGTTAAAGGCGGCATGCTGATTATAGGCTCTTCCACAGTGAAGGGGAAAACAAAGGGGTTCCTTTGTGGGTAAAGGAGTTGATGAAATAGGAAATAGGTTCTGTGTAGGTGGGGAGTGTGGGTGAAGATTTCATCTATGGAAGGAACATGAGGCAATTGGGAAGCAAATGGTATGTCATGAAAAATAGCGTGGACCTCGCAGACATTGCTATCATTATTTGAGGTATCACCAATGTGGTTGGAAGATGGGGCATGATTAGGGAATGGATTTTTGAAGATATGTAGGTTTTGGTTAGCGGGTGCATTTGGGCTATCCAAGACTAGATCTCCATTGTCTAACATTTCTTGGATGATATTCTTGAAGGTGATGTAGTTATTGTCGCTATGACCTTTGACATGATGATAGTTGTAGAAGTCATGTTCCTTATACCATGTAGGCATGGGGCGCTCAAGGTTGAAACCAATATGTGGTTTTATAGGTGGAAGGGTAATGGCACCAACCTTAACAATATTTTCCAAAATAGAAGAGTAAGATTCTCCTATGGAAGTGTACTTTTGTTGTTCTCATCTGAACTGGAAAGCTTGGATAGGAGAGAGATTGGAAGGGGGTTTGGCTAGGTTTGATTGATGAGGGGGACCAGCCTTGAGAACTATGGCATTAGAAGACCCTTTGGGTTTTGAATAGTTTTTTTGGGTTTCAAATATGAAGAAGCATCATTTGATTTGAACGCGATGTTCTTGTTACAAAGTTGAATCTTCTTTTCTTTGATAGCATGAATTTCCAATTTCCGTGCCATGGTGAATGCCTCATCAAAAGTGTGAAAGGTTTGCACCTGCAGGTTGGTGAGATGTGTCTTGCACAAGCCCGAGTAAATAGATCTATGAGTTCATTTTGAGGTAATTGAAATGTGAGCTAGTTAATTAGGTTGCGCCAGTGAGTGACGAAGTCAGCGATAGACTCATCATCATACTGTCGTGTGGAATAAAGATCAGTCATGGTAACCTTCTTAACAATGTTGATGGAGAAGTGATCTAGGAAGGCTTGGGCTACTTGATTAAACAAGTAGATGGAGTGTCTTGGTATCCCACTATACCAATCCAATGCAGGTCCTGTCAGGGACATTGGGAAAGTCCTCAAGTAAAGCGTCATCATGGGCAATCAAGTAACACCCATGTTTAAAGGACCTCAAATGTTGTTGTGGGTCTTCTTCTATTAAAGCGGTTAAATTTTGGTATTTCCCAATGTACTGGGTATGTCAAATAGGAATGGATGGGTGAATAGGCTCATTAAAAATTTCATCACGGTGAGGGAATTGTATGAGCCTAAACCGATGCTTCTAATGTTTGCATCTTTTCCATCATTAACTTGATGAGGTCATTGGTAGGTTTTGGTGGAAGGGTTCCTCCTGTGGCATAAGGGGGCTGGTATTGAACTTGTGATGTGGGTGGAATTCCATTGTATGGTGATTCCAATAGAGAGGTTGAGAATAGGGGACCGACATAGAGGATATGTATCCGAATGGGTGGTAGATGAGATAGGGGGTTGTTGATAGTATGTGTATATAGGTGGGATGGTCATCATGACTCTAGTAGTGATTGGGGGTAGTGTTTGTGGGATGGAGAGGATAAGATTCTGGAATGGAGTAGGGGTCACTGACACCATGGGTGGTTGTGTTGCAATGGGTATTTGTGAGACAATGGGTGCAAACTGGGCTATGGCCTAGGTGGTTGATTAGGGGACAATAGATATGATAGGCGAGTGATAATCTGCAGATGTAGTCACATGGCGGGTATGGGTCCTAGCTGTGAAATTACAGGGGGTGAAGTAGGTGAGGGCAACACCACATTATTAGGGGCTGATGCGAGTAAGTGGGAATAAGGGCATGAGAGATGGATATAGGCATGTCATATATCAACCGACATGAGGAGTCTCGAGTGGAAGAATGGGAAAGGTAGAATCTGTAAGGCCGTGGGATTCGATCAAGGAGTCGTGCAAACTCTTCATCTCCTACGAAATGGTGGTAGGTAAGGTTGGATACATAGGTGACAAGATAGAAGGTAGTGAGGGACTAGGTGGGAGTGATTGACGATGAGTGTGGAATATGAGGGCATTAGTCTAGGCATTGTGAGTCACACCATGTGAACAAGTGTTTACCTAGTAGAATGTATTCTAGATGACACGAAAAACATTCAAAATAGAGAATAATGGGGTCCGGAAAGTGAATATGGTTAATGTCTAGATTTTGAGAATCAAACACAGAAAATGATGATGGTCTAGTTGACTGTGATGGTTGAGGTCTAATCGATGATGGTTACCGGCAAACGATACCGATCACTATGGAAGAAAACCAGTCTCAAAGAATGAAACAGAATGTTGGATGTGTACTTGAGGAAACTATGTATGACAATAGGTATCAATAGGGGAGAAATATGATGATGCCCTGAGGGCCAGAAACATAACAGAATAGTGATGAAGGCTATTCTAGGTAAAGTAACTAGAAATCCAAAAGCCAACACCAGTTAGGGTTTAACGATGATGGTTAGATGTGAACCAATGATAGTCACTAGACTAACGCTCGGTATCTGTGAAATTAGAAATAAATGAATAAATTGGGTTTTGTGAATTAAATTAAATGAAGAATCAAAATCAAACACCGAGAATGAGGAGATGGATCCCTGACACACTCAGACAAAGTCATAATACTCCAACTACAATGGTGGAGTGTGCAAGGAAGAAGAAAAATGGAGAGTCGTAGTCTCACACCTCAAAACACAAGTCAAGAAGAATGCTAAGAAAAATCACAATCCTAATAGTGATTTTCTTATATTTGTTTAGCTTATGCTATTTAGAACTCGACTATGTGTATTTAGAACAGAATTTTTGGTTAGGAAGGCGTCCTATGAAGAAGGATATCTAAAAGGAGAGGTTTCAGGTATGTTATGGTGGGTGTGGGCCATCCTCCGAGATGATGACTCAACAAAGGAAATGAGCTAGGCAAGACCACCAATCTGATCATGTGATCACAAACAAGTTCCTAGTTATCCAATTTTACACACATGACAAGATTGGAAAATGGGGTCCTATCACATTCAAAATGAAAAAAATAGTCCTGTGAACCCACCTTCTAGTTATTATCAAGATGCAATAATTAAAAATAATTCTTAAATTGCATATGAGAGATCACCTAGTATCAAAAGGCACCCAATTGATCTCAACTCAAGAAAGAGTTCAGGGGTCGAGTTGATAGAGAACCCGGTGTCAAATTGATAGTCATCTCTGTGAGAGACTCACTGTAAGAGCTCGATGAGGTCTTGTTAATGCAAAATATAGCTCATTGAAAATTGACGAATGAAGGGAACTCTATAAGGATCTCGGTAGAGATCGATGCAGGCGGAAGTTAAGGCCGAGTCAGGGAGAGTCAAAGTTTGAGCTATCAATAAAGTCTCAACGAATTGGAAAGGTTCAAGCCACAAAGCAAGTGAAGGTAGAAATAAGGAATTTGACTCATCTTAGCGACTTGTTCATTTTGGAGATCATGTGGTGAGCTTCTTTTAGGACACGTTTTGTAGAGCTAGGGTGATTCAAACACAAGCCAAGGCATCAAGAGTGCCATAAAATGAATGGAGATCGTTGCGTAAACAAAGATACGTGATGGAGCCCTATCGATGGGACTCATCGAGCATGATGGATAATTCAATGCAACTCGTTTCGTGTGGATGCATTAAAGATAGTTTCTAGGAAAAGTCAACTCACTCAAAGTTGGCATGTAACAAGCTATCAAGGAAGTCAGTGAGTTTAGCGCACCTGCTCAAGCTAAACAATGTCATGGAGCCTTGGGATCTCTCGGGAATATTTTTGTTTCTTACTGGTCGAATTGGCCAAATGATGTCTAGGTTCCGTGGGTCAGTCTTCAACATGGGATATTCAAATGAGTTTTCCAAGGTAAATGTTGAAATGAAAACCAAGACAAGGTTTCCGTGATAAGAGGGAGTTTCAGGCCTTTGAAGCCGTGATGGAGATAATGTTGTGGCAAACCAATATGATATTTCCACACATGGGAAAAGTTCATGATGATTTCCAAGTGGGTTTCAGTTAATGGAAAACCAACACAAGGTCTCCGCGCAAAGGGGGCCCCGAGTTTCATCTTGCCAAGAACGTGGAAATTTTAGAAAACATTGCCAAGCGTGATAAAACCATGGCAAACCATAATCAGATTTCCATGAGTTGGAGAAATGAACACCAATTGCCAGGTGGAAGTGCTATGGTGGAGCACCAACATGAAAGTTCTCGCTGTGGATATTTTCAGCTCTTTGCCTAGTCGGATAAATAAATAAATAATAATGCCTCAACCCCACACTAAGGTATTCATGAGTTATTTTCTAAAATGGGAATCCGAGAAGCCTAATGCCAAGTGGGTTTTCGTGGATGGCAAGCCAAAGAAGAAATTCCACGCGGGGAGATTTGGGGGGTATGACCAAGTCAAGAAGCGAAATTGGGAACCGACTCATGCCAAGGCAATGTATGGCAAAATTGGATTCATAAGTCCGAGATCCCCACACATATCCTCGCGACTTCCTTGATACAAATGCCATGCCAATTTGACTTGGAAAAAGGAGGATTTGGCATGGAACGGGGATATTCAAGTCGGTTGAACCAAGGCAATTCAAACTACTTTTTCCACGCAGAACCTGTCAACTCGGCTATGTGGTTGAGCCGTTACACGAGGATTTGAAGCTGGTATGCCGAGGTCGAGATTTGACGATGGCAATCCCAAGCTGTTCACTCCGCGTAGGGGAGATTCAGGCAAACACTGCCAAGCATGGAAATATTGGGATGGAAAACCATAATCAGACTTCCGCACGGGCCGTGTAAATAGGATCCGAGTCTTTGTGCGAGTCACTCGGAAGGTAAGTCGGGAACATGGGAACGAGACAATGAAGTGTTTAATAGGATTAACGTGGTGGTCTAGCCCGCCAAAATTAAGTATGACACGGAGATAGGTGAAGGAGGCTCCACACATTCTTCTTACCACACATAACATCCCTGTAAACCCGTCTACATATCTTCAACTATTACAGACCTGCATTTCTAGGAATATGCTTTCACAAGAAAGAGACGCCTTCTCATGGAATACCATAATTGCAGCTTACAGAAGACATGGGTTTCCTCACGAAGCGTTGATACTGTTTCACCGAATGCAACAAATGATGTCCGACTCCGATCGCCACCTTTTCCAAAGATACTTCTCCCAACTCCCGTTCGGGCTCTGAGCATTCGGTGGTCGCGAGGCAAACTCCCACGCACCAGGAAGTTGATATGTTGCAGTATGGTAGAAGCCTTTTGAATGCTTCCAGCAAACAAGTTGTCCAACTGTGTTGTTATCTGTTTAGTATCGAATGCATCCTCAAATTCGGGATTTTCCTTCAAGATATTTTTATCAAAATCGATTAAGTGACAGTGAGAGTGTTACCAAGAGACCTGATGAAATTTATTACAAAGATTCTCTATTGAGACCTTACTTGTTTTACGATGTAACTCATGGAAGTGAATCTCATAGAGGTGGATGTTTCATATCCTATTCATGAAGCACAAATTGATTATATGAGCATCTTCAACGAGTCACTAAGTTTGCAGGCATAAAGGTTTCTGTTGGAATTATCACACCTTACAAGCTACAGCTGAAATGTTTGCACCGAGAGTTTGATGTTGTCCTCAAATTTGATGAAGGAAAAGGTTTATATATCAATACGGTAGATGCCTTTCAGGGCCAGGAGCGTGATATAATCATTATGTCTTGTGTCCGAGCTGCAAATCATGGGGTTGGTTTTGTAGCTGATGTTCACCACATGAATGTGACATTAACACGAGCTCACAGAGCACTTTGGGTTATGGGCAAACACAGCTGCATTGAAGCAATCTAGTGACTGAGTTCAGTCGAGGGCAGATCTGCTCGATGCGTAGAGCTTGGTAAAACTCATGAGAAGCTCACCGATTCAGAGGAAATGGAGCCCGGTAAGGATAAACAAGGCTCGATGGGAGTTATTCATGATGAAAACACTCGGGCTCATAGAGATGAGTCGCAAGCTTCATGCGAGGGGAGGGACATGACGACAAGCGTGGTGCAGAGAGAAAATGAGCTCAGACGTCGATAGAATGAAAAATTAGGGTTCAAAACGAGTATCCCTGGTCTATTAATAAAGACGATTCTGGAGTTTCAATGTGGAATTCAATACATTTGAGTTCATGTTCGATCAGTAAGACACGAGCGAAGGTGAACCAAATCACATGGAGTGATTCGGTCAATTAGGTGATAAGTACGAGTCGGCCGGGCTACGATGGAAATAACTCAGCACTAAAAGAGTTTCAAATGGAATTCACTGAGTCAAAAATCCTGTGACAATAAGGAGCTCATCGGTAAAAGAACTTGAGGGCTCATCAGAACATGTTTGTTTTAGTTCACCTCACATGGAGTGAAGAGGAACAAATGAGATGTTCTGCAGTAACACCAAAACGATGAGGCTTAGGAGAAGTTGGCAGTCATAGCAAGTCGAATGGAGTCAAGCTTAGCTTGCTTTAAGAGTGTAGTAGGTGGATAGCCTAGTCTGAATCAAGAAGAATCGTGATCGAGCCACGCTGAATGAAGATCTCATTCAGGAATTGACAAGAAAACTAATCTTGTGGTGAAGTATTCATGGATTAAATGCCAAGTTTAAATCAAGAAGAATCATCATGAGCCAATTGAAAAATAAAGTGTGCAAGTGAGGTCGAAGAATTTATAGAAAATGGTTTGCATGGATACATCACAGAAAATGGTAAAGGCTCGAGAATAAAAATGCTAGTTGAGCACACAAACGTGTAAGGACGACTCTAAGAATGAAGGCAGTGGAGCTCGGTACTTTACGCACGGTGAGGTATCCATAGCAAGCAAGAGGTTCAAATTGGAATGGCTCGAGGAACCGATCTAGGTGTCAAGTGCCTCGAGGAAAGAATTCACCACATAAGCCATCTGCATAAGCCTAAGACACGGTTCACGTCAAAAATGAGTTCGGGAGAAAGCTCGCATGAAAGATTCAGATAACCGAGTTGAGCCATTCGCCATTCACCGAGTGAGTCAGTCGGGGAACGCTTGGATGGGAACCAAGTCGAGTGAATAGCTCGAGCATACAACTACTCAGTAATTCATTCTAATTAACTTTGTTTATTTCATCAAGCATTAATGCCAAACTGAAAATTCAAAGAGAGCTCGACAAGCTAAACTCATGCCGAGTCACTGGTCGATAGAGATGCAAGCTCGGTTGTCAACAAAATAAGTGACTTAGGATGAGCCGAGTTGCAGTCTGAGTGACCCGATGATGAGCATTAGAAGAGGTGAGAAGAGCTCGATGCAGATTGGGAGCTCGGTGAGTTCGGTATGTTGCTCGAAGCTCGTCAAGTTGGGATATGTCCAGACTCTATTCACATGGACCCCCCTCCTCTTCAAGTCAAACGGGTCAACAGGGGGTCCCGACATTATGTTAATTAATTTAATATTTCTATTAAAATATTTTAATAATAATATTTATTATTATTATTTAAACATTTTATTTAAATATTCTTTTAATTAATTGAGAAGACTTGGTCATCAGGCAATTAATGACCCATGATGGAACCTTCTCAGGTAGTTCAACTAACTGTAATAAATACATCATGGACCTTCAATTTAGGAATGTAATTATGACATTTCCTCTTCTTTCTCACATATTCTTCTATAAATGTAAGTTGGAAGCTCATTTCAAAGGGTTCCAACAGTTCAAACAAGTTGGACAGTTAGATATCTCAAAGTAGTGTATACTTTTCAAGAAATCCTCTCTCTTCTCGCAAGTTGTTCTCTTGTGTGTTGAGAGAACTTTCAAGCCTCCTCTTCAAGACCGAATGGAAACTATTGCCTCTTCCGAATGTATGATGCATTGTGCATGTTATTGAAGCAATAAAAGTGTGTGTTTTGTGACTAATCTCGGTCCTTTCATCCTTCTTACGTGCTTCTTTGTGCCTTTCTCATACTTGCAGTACACTATGCAAGTTTAAGTTTCTATCACAGTGTTCTGGAGTTCTGTGCTTATCGAGTGGTGGAGTATTACATGCAGCTGAGTTGTGGTGTCTGCTCACCCTTCTTGAGTTCATCCTTCTTCACCGGGAAACCGTATATTTCTCGTCTCGATAAAGTTTAACAAAGGGAACGCGTGTCTCTTAGTTTGTGGTATCCTATACCTCTCTAAGTCAGCAGTGAGGTGAAGTTGACCTGCAGGTGCACACACCCTCTTCAAATTAACCCTTCCCGAGTCCTGAAACACCCTTTATTTGGTGCATCACCATCCCTAGTATAGTTTCATTTCTTGTAAATCTCTTTCCCTAAAACCCCATGAAAATGTTAGCATAGATAGACTAGATAATCATTTTTGTTACACTAGGAGTAGTACAACACTTAGTTTAGGAAGAGGAAGCCGGCCTTCTCCGGAGGTTCACCTCGAGCCCAAGTCCCATAGCTTGAGAGGTGATCCCATGTGTCCCAATCACACCGAATGTCCTATTCACATCCTGCCATTCGGAGGGTGCAAAGTGATTTGGTTACAATAGTTTTTGGCACGCCCTTGGTGGGACAGAGTTGGTACTTCTCTTCTCACTTACACAAGTCAAAGTACCTGGCGACTCTATATCTCTAGATTCCAAATCTCAGTGTGGTAACTTATGCGAAGAATTCATACAAGAGCTTCTTCAAAGAAAGGAAAGTATCAGCATACCGAACTTTCCTTGTCTCCTCCAAAGAGAAGAATAAGAGGCATTTCCACATCCCCAGTTGCAGATTTACCTTATAGGGGTCATTCGACTCCTCCTTACTAAGGTTTCCTCCACCCAGGAACAATCAACCTTTCGTTGCTATGGCGAGGAACCAAGTTTTTCCCCCTTTCAATGCAAGCAATCCTCTCATGTTGGCTCAACGTGACCCGATACACTGCTATGGCACTCAAAAGTTTACCCTTCTACACCAGGGAAACTCACGTTACTCCAAAGGAGCATATCTTTGATGTAGCTAGATCATGCAAGATATAATATCACCGAAGACAACGCTGCAATTAGACTTCTTGCTACCTCTTTCAAGGGAAAAGCACTTCAATGGTTTCACGGGTGGGTTAGGTGTTGCACTATAACCACTTGGGACGAGTTGGGAGAAAAGCTATGTAAACACTTTGAAGACAAAAGTGATCACCTATCACTTTTGGAACAACTTACTACCATAAAGAGAGCTTCCCAAGAATACATGAGTGATTTCAACTTCCGATTCCACAGACTTGGAATAGGATTCCAGCGCTCGTAAAGCCTTTGCACATAATGCATTCTTGTACTATTTCAGAGCCTCAATAGTGATGTAGCAGCTTATGATCCACCCATGGGAGGGACTACACTTCCTGATGCTTACGAAGTTTCCATAAGTGCGAGAATTCTTTGATTCAGGTTGGAAAGATAGCCCACGACCACCAATGCCCTTTTCTCCGATCTTACGAATCATCACCTATCATTTCTCCTATTCCAATCCAAGACCATCTCAATCTTCCCCGCCTCTTCAAATGACCTATTTGAAGTCAAGTCACTACTAAAAATTTTTGGAAATGAGCTCAGCACAAAAGGCAATAATTTCAATACAATCAATATCATTAGCTAAAAATCAGCATCCTCTCTTTTCAAGGAAACAATCATTCTCAAATCAAACTACAAGTCAAGTTGCAAATGTCAGCCCTTCAACTTTCGTAACCTCTCTGCAAATAGCTCATCTAGAGCTATAGTACTGCTCAAAATAATCTAGTTCAAGACTACGAATGGTGTTATCCTTGCTCTCAACCTCACAATCAAAATCTTTGTCCCAATGGGGTTCTTAGCTAGGCCCTTATGGTTCAAAGTGTATCTCCCTTCGTAGTTAACAAACAATTCATCTACACAAGAAGCAAGCAGATCAACCGTAGCACTCAAGAATCCACTTTGCTAAACCGGCAAGCGTAAGATTTTTGTGGATTAAATATAGATTCTTCATCAAAGTGGTAGTAAATACTGCTCCAAAAAAAGAGAAATGGAGCCTCAACCTCTCAAAGCTGATCTAGCATCCACTTCTCAACCTCGGGTTACAAATGGTAGTTGATAAAAATGCGGAAACAAATCACCAAAAACACCGCTAGCCACACCACAGCAGGAAAGATGGTTCTCCAGCATCACGCACCCAACAAACATTTTTCAAAGGAGGACCCCAATGCCCAAAAAGTGTCATCAAATTTGGAGCAATTCCTTTCAAAGATAGTAGAACAAATGAAGAAAACCAATATGAGCGCTACATGTGGGACGCACTCTCGATCCCTTCCCAAAGAAACCTCGCTAGAGAAGCTCAACAATTTTAGTACAACCAGCGGATCACCAAGCCATGGAGTGAAAATGATACAAATTTGTGTCAACTGGAAGGGAAAATCATTCCTACAAAAAACAAACCACCACCATTCTACATTTCCCGATCATTGGCGACCACCTAGTATATAATTGCATGATCGATTCGTGCAGTAGCTCACATGCCAAAACAAATTGCAGATGTACTAGGCATACAATATGTGCCAATGCAGAGGGGTTGTTCAACCGGATGGCACAAATCATTAAGACTGTTGGGTTATCAAAGGACTTCAACTTACCATTCATGCATTCCCAAGTTTTTCATTCACCCAAGACATATCGGTCATCGATCTCCTCTCCCTCTTTACCATCCGCCTATCACGAGGATTTCACCGCTAAGATGGGTGGTTACCTATCAACCGATTGGTCGCATATGATTCTCAGACTTGATACGGAACCAAAGTAACTATAAGGGCAGAACCAATCTTCCATAATCATGTAGAACCCTACACCGCTAGTCCCATAAATGGAAATTACACCATCGAAGATCCGATCAAAGAGGAAGATGCCGATCATGAACCAACCACCCTTGTTGAAGAAGTTCCCGATACTTTTCTCGGATGAAGTAAGTAGAGATCATCAGTACGATCCCTACGCTGATGTATTAGTAGAAGAAGAAGTTGGTTTGCTGGTCTTGGAAGAAACAGGATTAGGTACTTACTGTATCCATGAAGAAGATACGATCATACCACAACTTGTCAAAACACCAAGTGATTCTAAAGGATTGTGGAAATTTTTCTTCGATGGCTCAAGAAGTAAGAATGGATCCAGTGCTAGTGTTATGTTAATTTCTCTAGAGGGAGATAAGTACTTCTCATCTTTCTGGTTGTAGTTCAGTTGCACTAACAATGTTGCTGAATACGAGGCTCTTGTGCAAGGAATTCAGCTAGCCCAAAGGAAGGGAATCAAGGCCCTAACTATTTTTGGAGATAGTGAGTTAGTTGTTCATCAAGTTTCATGTAGTGCATCCAAAAATGATCTTTTAAGATCATACAAGAACCGAGTCTGGGACCTGATTGAAGATTTCGAAGCTTTTGGAATCCATGCAATCCCTAGAGATCAAAATCAAGATGTAGATAGGCTTGCTACAATTGGTTCACAATACAACATACCAGTTGATATCATGAAAGAAGGGAAGCAATTTGTTAAAATGGTGGTTCACCAGCAGTCCCTGATAATGTGAGTAGTTGGCAAGTGTTTGATAGTGACAAACAAATTGTCCTCTTCCTACAAGAAGAGGCGAGTTTGCTACAAAGAATCAAGATAAGTTGCAGGAGTCATATGGTGAGAAAATTATCCAATTGAAAAGCAACAAGTTACCAAAAGGTTTAGTCACTTTGGAATCCATTTTCAATTCAGATGACCAAGCCACAAGACAAAGCCCTAACATGGTGGTCAGAGAAGAATATTTTGAGGAAGTCGAAGTATCAAATGCAAAGTTTCTTAAGATCGGAAAAGTGTGTACTTCTAAGGAGAAAGAAGCTTTCATCAAACTTTGTCAAGAGTATCATGACATCTTTGCATGGAGCTATAAAGATCTACGTGGTTTTGATCCAAGTCTAGCACAACATACCATTGAACTAGATCCGAATGCTAAGCTAGTTTGTCAAAAACAAAGACCAATTAATCCCAAAATTGAGCCACTAATGAGAAAGGAGCTAACCAAGCTCATCGAGGCCTGTATAATTTTTCCCATCAAGCATTCCTCATGGGTAGCCAATTTGGTGCCCGTGAGGAAGAAGAACGAGAGATCCGATTATGCGTAGATTTCAGGGATTTGAATCGTGCATCATTAAAAGAGCATTATCCTCTTCCATCGATGGAGCAGATCCTTCAAATGGTGACAGGAGCTCAAAGATTTTATTTTCTCGATGGATATTCGGGTTACAATCAAATCCTAGTCCAAGAATCTGACCAATTCAAAACGGCTTTCACTACCAAGTGGGGCACGTATGCCTACAATAAAATGCCATTCGATTGTCCAATGCCGGGCTACTTTCCAAAGAGCCATGGACATGGCATTTAAGGGACTAATCAACGATATTATTTTAGTTTACCTTGATGATATAATCAGTATACTCTAAGCATGCATAAGATCACATCACGCATCTAAGGAAAGTTTTCCAAAGGTGTAGGGAATTTGGGGTTTCACTTAACCCTAAGAAATGTATTTTCACAAAGGTAAGATACGAGGGAAAATTGTTGGGGCATGTGGTTTCAGCAGAAGGATTATCAATCGATCCAGCTAGGATTCATTCAATTATGTCCTTATCTCTCCCAAGTCACAAGAAGGGCCTCCAGAGTTTTCTGGGAACCATAAATTTTGTGCAGAGATTCATCCCTCAATTCGTGACATTGGCTAAACCACTATACCATGCTAAAAAAAACATTCCATTCTCATGGAAAAGGAAGGACGAGAAAGCTTTGAAGCCATCAAACAGCCATTTCTCAAGCTCCCA
The DNA here is from genome assembly GCA_018340775.1 of Taxus wallichiana var. yunnanensis. Classification (NCBI taxonomy): domain Eukaryota; kingdom Viridiplantae; phylum Streptophyta; class Pinopsida; order Cupressales; family Taxaceae; genus Taxus; species Taxus wallichiana. The sequence continues at coordinate 606,183,175 of CM031239.1, read as the reverse complement.
TGCTGGTGAACCCTAGGTTTGACAAAGATTTTATCCTTTATGCTTTTGCAGGTCAAGAGAGCATTTCAGGGATCCTCACCCAACAAAACAACAACCTGATGGAGCAACCAATCACTTTCTTCACTAATCCTCAAAGACTACGAGTTCAAATACTCATTCATTAAAAAGCAAGTCTTTGCGGTTATTCAAGCTTTGAAGAAATTCAAGCACATGTTGTCCAACAACAAGATTCATCTGATGGTGTCTCATCCAGGTGTCAAGGAGTTTTTGCTGAACAAAGAAATGAACGAAAAGCATGCTGGATGGATCACGAAGGTAATGGAGTATGACATGCACATCAAAGTCACTAAACTTGTTAGAGGTAAGGGTTTATGTCAACAACTTGCAACAGACATGGAATCAAAAAGTAATGAGGACGTGACACTCCTAAATACCGATGAGAATGTTGATCAAGTTCGATCAAGTTATCCAAAATGAAAATTTTCCTCTTCTTGGGAGCATACCCGACAAACATGGATAAAAACCAAAGACAAACTTCCATCTTCAATCTATCCCATATGTTTTGGTAGATAGCGTTCTCTTTCAAAATATTTGAACGGCATCCTCCTTCTGCATAGGACCGTAATGTGTCAAGAAGATACTAGAAGAATTTCATAATGGCCTATCCGGAGGACATTATTCCGCACGAACAACAACTACCAAGATCATGCGAGATGGCTACTATTGGCTGGATTTATTCAAGGATGCCCATCTCTGGGTAAGGAAATGTAAGGAATGTGCCATTTTCATAGGTAAGTAGAAGTTGGCAGCTCTTCCACTGCATCCAATTCAAGTGGATCAACCCTTTGTTCAATGGGGGTTGGACTTCATCAGAATGATTAATCCTCCATCCAGTGATGGACATAAGTGGGTCCTTACCGCAATATACTATTTTACTCGATGGACAAAGGTGGTAGCATTAAAAGAGAGCAATGAAAAGGTAGTTCTAGATTTTTTGGAGGGTATAATGATGAGGTTTGGTGTTCCATTTACACCATTTCGATAATGCACTGGCTTTTCTTGGTATGAAATTGAGTGAATGGGCTGTTAAAAATGGGGTATACCTCAAAACTTCATCCAATTACTATCCGCAAGGAAACGGATTGGCTGAGTCTAGCAACAAAAACCTCATAAGGATTATTAAGCGCACAATGGAGACTAACAAGAGGACTTGGCATACACAGCTTAAGACCGCCTTATGGGCAGATCGAATCACACCTAAAAGGGCCATCGAAATTCTCCTTTCGTTTTGGTATATGGAAGAGAGGAAAACTCCCACTCTCATTGGAGTTACCTTCTTTGGAGTTAGCTCATCAACTTGAAGTTATAGAGAGTGATCCTCTGACAATAAGGTTTGCTGAACTCATGGAGTTAGAGGAAGTACGAGACAAGGCTATGAAAACTTTGGAGTAGCATCAGGCTCAAGTTAAGAAATATTTTGATAAGAAGGCGTCCAACAGGTGTTTTCAAGAGGGAGATTTAGTTCTCAAATGGGATGAAGACAGGGCCAAACCAGGTAGGCATGCCAAGTTTGATGCTCTCTGGAGTGGGCCATACATCATCACAAGTTACAAAGAGGTAAATTTGTTCCGTCTATCTAGGCTCAATGGAGAAGAACTACCCATTCATGTGAATGGGATACATCTCAAAGCTTGTTTTTTTTTAGCTGCCCACCCTCAGATAGTTAAATTAGGTGTTTTCCTCCAAGTGCTTATGCACATTGTTGTGTGTTGTTGTTTTGCTTTCCTTGTTGTTGTGTGTTGTGTTGTTCTGCACTTTGTTTCATCATTGGAAGGTGTCAAGGAGAGGAAAGGTTCAAGGTTTCCATAAGAGTTCAAAATTTGCTTCATTCAAATTTTTGCAGTGTTCCATGGATGTCAAGCATTCAATAGATTCAATATACTTCATGCTTAGCATTCCAGGGAGGTCCAGGATATCGGCAATGCTCAAAGAAATTCCGGGATGTGTCAAAGAAAATCATACTACTTTCAGGATTCCAACATAGACTCCATGCCCAATGGATGACTTAAGGCTACTGGAATCATGCTTAGCAGGCAATCATCCCCGAGAGGTCGCCAAAAATGTTATCCAATTTTGCACACATGGCAAGATTGGACAATGGGGTCCTATCACGTTCAAAATGAAAAAATAGTCCCAGGAACCCACCTTCGGTTATTATCGAGATGCAATAATTAAAAATAATTCTTAAATTACATATGAGAGATCACCTAGTATCAAAAGGCACCCAGTTGATCTCAACTCAGTAAAGAGTTCGGGGTCGAGTTGATAGAGAACCCGGTGTCAAATTGATAGTCATCTCGGTAGAGACTCTCAGTTGTAAGAGCTCGATGAGGTCTTGTTAATGCAAAATATAGCTCGTTGAAAATTGACGAATGAAGGGAACTCTATAAGGATCTCGGTAGAGATCGATGCAGGTGGAAGTTAAGGCCGAGTCAGGGAGAGTCAAAGTTCAAGCTATCAATAAAGTCTCAATGAATTGGAAAGGTTCAAGCCACAGGCGGAAGCGAAGGTAGAAATAAGGAATTTGACTCATCTTAGCGACTTGTTCATTTTGGAGATCATGTGGTGAGCTTCTTTTAGGACACGTTCTGTAGAGCTAGGGTGATTCAAACACAAGCCAAGGCATCAAGAGTGCCATAAAATGAATGGATATTGTTGCGTAAACAAAGATACGTGATGGAGCCCTATCGATGGGACTCATCGAGCATGATGGATAATTCAATGCAACTCGTTTCGTGTGGATGCATTAAAGACAGTTTCTAGGAAAAGTCAACTCACTCAAAGTTGGCATGTAACAAGCTATCAAGGAAGTCGGAGTTTAGCGCACTGCTCAAGCTAAATAATGTCGTGGAGCCTTGGGATCTCTTGGGAATATTTTTGTTTCTTCTTTGGTCAATTGGCCAAATGATGTCTAGGTTCCATGGGTCACTTTTCAACATGGGATATTCAAATGAGTTTTCCAAGGTAAATGTTGAAATGAAAAACCAAGACAAGGTTTCCATGATAAGAGGGAGTTTCAGGCCTTTGAAGCCGTGATGGAGATAATGTTGTGGCAAACCAATATGATATTTCCACACATGGGAAAAGTTCATGATGATTTCCAAGCGGGTTTCAGTTAATGGAAAACCAACACAAGGTCTCCACGCAAAGGGGGCCCCGAGTTTCATCTTGCCAAGAACGTGGAAATTTTAGAAAACATTGCCAAGCGTGATAAAACCGTGGCAAACCATAATCGGATTTCCGTGAGTTGGAGAAATGAACACCAATTTCCAGGTGGAAGTGCTATGGTGGAGTGCCAACATGAAAGTTCTGCTCGTGGGATATTTTCAGCTCTTTGCCTAGTCGGATAAATAAATAAATAAATAAATAATGCCTCAACCCCACACTAAGGTATTAATGAGTTATTTGCTTAAAATGGGAATCTGAGAAGCCTAATGCCAAGTGGGTTTTCAGGATGGCAAGCCAAAGAAGAAATTCCACGCGGGGAGATTTGGGGCGGTATGACCAAGTCAAGAAGTGGAAATTGGGAACCGACTGCCAAGGCAATGTATGGCAAATTGGATTCATAAGTCCGAGATCCCCACACATATCCTGCGGACTTCCTTGATACAAACGCCATGCCAATTTGACTCGGCAAAAGGAGGATTTGGCATGGAATAGGGATATTCAAGTCGGTTGAACCAAGGCAATTCAAACTACTTTTTCCACGCAGAACCTGTCAACTCGGCTATGTGGCTGAGCCGTTACGCGGGGATTTGAAGTTGGTATGCCGAGGTCAGAGATTTGACGATGGCAGTCCAAGATGTTCACTCCGCATAGGGGAGATTCAGGCAAACACTGCCAAGCGTGGAAATATTGGGATGGAAAACCATAATCAGACTTCCGCACGGGCCGTGTAAATAGGATCCGAGTCTTTGTGCGAGTCACTCGGAAGGTAAGTCGGGGAACGTGGGAATGAGACAGTTGAAGTGTTTAATAGGATTGGACGTGGTGGTCTAGCCTGGCCAAAATCGAGTATGACACGGAGATAGGTGAAGGAGGCTCCACACATTCTGCTTACCACGCATAACATCCCTGTAAACCCGTCTACATATCTTCAACTATTGCAGACCTGCATTTCTAGGAATATGCTTTCACAAGAAAGAGACGCCTTCTCATGGAATACCATAATTGCAGCTTACAGAAGACACGGGTTTCCTCACAAAGCGTTGATACTGTTTCACCAAATGCAACAAACAGATGTCCGACCTGATCAGTTCACCTTTGCCAGCATACTTCTCCCAACTCCTATTCAGGCTCTGAGCATTCGGTGGTCATGAGGCAAACTCCCACGCACTAAAAGCGCTTGATATGTTGCAGTATGGTAGAAGCCTTTTGAACGCTTCCAGCAAATAGGTTGTCCAACTGTGTTGTTATCTATTCAGTATCGAATGCATCCTCAAATTCGGGATTTTCCTTCAAGATATTTTTATCAAAATCGATTAAGTGACAGTGAGAGTGTTACCAAGAGACCTGATGAAATTTATTACAAAGATTCTCTATTAAGAGCTATAAGCTCATGAAATATCGTTATTCATGAAGCACAAATTGCTTTGCAAGAGCATTTCAACGAGATGTTGTCCTCAATTATTTGATGAAGGAAAAGGTTTATATATCCTCAAATTTGACGGAAGATGTTTTATATCAATACTTGGCCTTTCAGGGAGCGTGATATAATCATTATGTCTTGTGTCCGAGCTGCAAATCATGGGGTTGGTTTTCAGTATTCGATGTTCGCCACATGAATGTGACATTAACACAAGCTCAGCAGAGCACTTTGGGTTATGGGCAACACAAATGCATCAAGCAATCTAGTGACCGAGTTCACCGAGGGCAGATCTCGCTCGATGCGCGATGAGCTTGGTAAAACTCATGAGAAGCTCACCGATTCAGAGGAAATGGAGCCCGGTAAGGATAAACAAGGCTCGGTGGGAGTTATTCAGCGATGAAAACACTCGGGGCTCGTAGAGACGAGTCGCAAGCTTCATGCGAGGGGAGGGACATGACGACAAGCGTGGTGCAGAGAGAAAATGAGCTCAGACGTCGATAGAATGAAAAAGTGGGGTTCAAAACGAGTATCCCGGTCTATTAATAAAGACGATTCCAGAGTTTCAATGTGGAATTCAATACATTTGAGTTCATGTTTGATCAGTAAGACACGAGTGAAGGCGAACCAAATCACATGGAGCGATTCGGTCAATTAGGTGATAAGTACGAGTCGGCCGGGCTATGATGGAAATAACTCGGCACTGAAAGAGTTTCAAATGGAATTCACTGAGTCAAAAATCCTATGACAATAAGGAGCTCATCGGTAAAAGAACTTGAGGGCTCATCAGAACATGTTTGTTTTAGTTCACCTCACATGGAGTGAAGAGGAATGATTTAGATGTTCTACAGTAACACCAAAATGATGAGGCTTAGGAGAAGTTGGCAGTCATAGCAAGTCGAATGGAGTCAGGCTTAGCTTGCTTTAAGAGTTGTAGTAGGTGGATAGCCTAGTCTGAATCAAGAAGAATCGTGATCGAGCCATGCTGAATGAAGATCTCATTCAGGAATTGACAAGAAAACTAATCTTGTGGTGAAGTATTCACGGATTAAATGCCAAGTCTGAATCAAGAAGAATCATTGCAGAGCCAATTGAAAAATAAAGTGTGCAAGTGAGGTCGAAGAATTTATAGAAAATGGTTTGCATGGATACATCACAGAAAATGGTAAAGCTCTTGAGAATAAAAATGCTAGTTGAGCACACAAACATGTAAGGATGACTCTAAGAATGAAGGCAAAGGGAGCTTGGTACTTTACGCACGATGAGGTATCCATAGCAAGCAAGAGGTTCAAATTGGAATGGCTTGAGGAACCGATCTAGGTGTCAAGTGCCTGAGGAAAGAATTCACCACATAAGCCATCTCAATAACATAAGCCTAAGACATGGTTCACGTCAAAAATGAGTTCGGGAGAAAGCTCGCATGAAAGATTCAGATAACCGAGTTGAGCCATTCGCCATTCACCGAGTGAGTCAGTCGGGGAACGCTTAGATGGGAACCAAGTCGAGTGAATAGCTCAAGCATACAACTGCTCAGTAATTCATTCTAATTAACTTTTTTATTTCATCAAGCATTAATGCCAAACTGAAAATTCAAAGAGAGCTCGACAAGCTAAACTCGTGCCGAGTCACTGGTCGATAGAGATGCAAGCTCGGTTGTCAGTGAAATAAGTGACTTAGGATGAGCCGAGTTGCAGTCTGAGTGACCCGATGATGAGCATTAGAAGAGGTGAGAAGAGCTCGATGCAGATTGGGAGCTCGGTGAGTTCGGTATGTTGCTCAAGCTCGCTGCCGGGATATGTCAGACTCTATTCATTCATGGACCCCCCTCCTCTTCAAGTCAAACGGGTCAACAGGGGTCCCGACATTATGTTAATTAATTTAATATTTCTATTAAAATATTTTAATAATAATATTTATTATTATTATTTAAACATTTTATTTAAATATTCTTTTAATTAATTGAGAAGACTTGGTCATCAAGCAATTAATGACCCATGATGGAACCTTCTCGTGTAGTTCAACTAATCAATAATAAATACATCATGGACCTTTAATTTAGGAATGTAATTATGACATTTCCTCTTCTTTCACATATTCTTCTATAAATGTAAGTTGGAAGCTCATTTCAAAGGGTTCCAACGTCGCATAAGTTGACAGCTTAGATATCTCAAAGTAGTGTATACTTTTCAAGAATCCTCTCTCTCTGCAAGTTGTTCTTATGTGTTGAGAGAACTTTCAAGCCTCCTCCTCAAGACTCGTAATGGAAACTATTGCCTCTTCGAATGTATGATGCATTGTGCATGTTATCAAGTAATAAAAGTGTGTGTTTGTGACTAATCTCAGTCCTTCCATCCTTTTGTGCTTCTTTGTGCCTTTCTCGTACTTGCAGTACACCGTGCAAGTTTAAGTTTCTATTACAAGTTCTTGGAGTTTTGTGCTTATCGAGTGGTGGATTATTGCATGCAATTGAGTTGTGGTGTCTGTTCACCCTTCTTGAGTTCATCCTTCTTCACTGGGAAACTGGTATATTTCTCGCCGATAAAGTTTAACAAAGGGAACGTGTCTCTTAGTTTGTGGTATCCTGTACCCTCTCTAAGTCAGCAGAGGTGAAGTTGACCAGGTGCACACACCCTCTTCAAATTAACCCTTCCTGAGTCTGGAAACACCCTTTATTTGGTGCATCACCATCCCTAGTATAGTTTCATTTCTGTAAATATCTTTCCCTAAAACCCCATGAAAATGTTAGCATAAGACTAGATAATCATTTTTGTTACACTAGGAGTAGTACAACACTTAGTTTAGGAAGAGGAAGCCGGCCTTCTCTGGAGGTTCACCTCAAGCCCAAGTCCCACAACTTGAGAGGTGATCCCATGTGTCCCAATCACACCAAACATCCTATTCACATTCTGGCCATTTAGAGGGTGCAGTGATTTAGTGACAACATTATGTTTGATGACAAAAATGGTAAATAGGAGAGGGTATGCTCTTTCACTAAATGTAAAAATCAAGAAGAATGGTTCCTTTTAAGGGAAACAAACACACAAATTTTGTCTAGGAATGAAGAAAATGCAATCTGACCCACTGATGGGTCCCACCGAGCATGCCAAAATGTTTCACCATTTTCTTTACCTTTTGAATGACAAAATAGATAAGGGTAAGGGCCAAGGAGGAATACATGTTTATGTTGTTCGGTTGATGGTTGTTGTGCGTTCTAACTTCTTGATCCGGTGTCGATTATAAGAGCTTCCTTTTGGCTAGGAGGAACTACCTGTAATAGAAAACAAGACCACAAAAGAGGAGTTAAATGATATGTGACAAATGGACTACCTAAAGCATGTGCTAGATTTGGGAAGTGTGATATTGTAGTTGTCCTACTAGTTGATATAATTTAGGTTTTTCATTCAATTACAATAAGAAAATATTAACATAACAGTTAGCTAAAGGCTATGGTCGATCATAAAGGTAGGTAGTTGTCATGGTGTCGGGACTAGTCCAAGGTCTAATTCCAGGTTGTTTAGGTCGGCTAATGAGAGGTTGTTAGGTTTTGTTCTGGTCGGTGTAAACACAGAGATCAATGTCGGTCTTGTATGACCGATGGTGATTTATCCGAATCGATGACAGATTAGGGGTAACTAGCATTGGTAAGGTCGGGTGAAAGAGAATCAAGGAAACTGATTGCATGGTTTGATCTAGGATCGATAAGGAGGGTAGGGTGGATAAAGAGGTTGATAGGGGTATCGTATACTCGGGAATGGACAACAGGAGAGAATGGGTGATTTAGTGATGTGGCTAAAGGAAATATTTGAGTTATAAACTAGAAAGAGCTGGAGGAATGAGCATGCAAAGTATAAATTGATGATAGAAATAACGAAAGCTAACTACACTAGAATGGACAATCTTGGTAGAAATGTACTTCTTTGTGATGTAAACTTGGTGGCTGAATGGTAATGGTAGTTGATCGAAGAATGGTGTTTGGTATCATAACAGTGGCTCCCAGAAGGATTTCGTAAGTGCAATGCTTCAATATTTTTCCTGGTGATGGCTTTAAATGTCTAGATACGTGAAAGGATGTTGGTTTCACATGCATGCAGCTCGATCTCCTCCTTACTCTCGAATGTGCCAACCCAAAAACAAAGTTTCTTAGGTGAATAAATGGTAACCGATGACGGTTCCGGGTTGACCGGCATCGGTTTAGGGGTGAACGGCATTAGTTAAGGTGGGATTGCCTAGGTTTACTAAAATAGGCAGATCTTTCTGATTTCTTTTGGCCCAGTTCATTTATTCTCACAGATTAGAACGGAAACTTCCCTTCTAATGAGCGGGAATATGGTTAGAGATATTTTAGGAATTTATTTTAGGGTTAGACCAAATCTTAGCTCATTAAGGCAAGTAAGACTTAGTTATTGTTAGTTATGGCAACATGCCAAGAATAGGTCTAGGGTGAGGTGGTTGGATGAGGTGTCTAGGTGAGGTGTCTAGGTAAGGTGGTGGGGTAGGAATTAAGATAATTATATAATAAATATTGTGAGGATATATATTAATTTAATTTAATTAATAGTGATGTGGGGTGGAAGGGGCCATGGTTAGATGAGTATGTTTGAGGTGGTTATTTGACAAGGACCAGGGGAGCGACCCAACTTTTGTGTCTCGCATCATGGTTGATAATACTTCTACAATCCAAATAGAAACATATCCAATATTTATCTCCCAAACCAAACACATCAACACCAAATTCCATTTGATTTGGGTTTATGTGAAATATGGTGGTGTCAAATTGATACATTGCTCAACCGCAAAGTAACCAACTAATGTACTTTTGTAGATTTTGAACATTAATCCTTGAGATTAATTTAATAGTCATTGTGGAGAAGAAATGAATGGTCATACATTGTTATAACTATGTACAATTTGTATCTCATTTTTAATAGTACAATGTTGGGTTTGATCTTCCAATTTTATAATTCATTCTATATTCCAAATTTGTGGCCTAACATGGGTATCAAAGTGTCAAGAAAAATACCCCTTAAAGAAAGTAAATTCACAATTAAATTTATTTGTTGTATTTTTCATTCCTTCATTTAGAGGTATAGCTAATTTCCATTCACAAGTAAATTAGTAGAAAAATTATTTTTGATTTTTTCAATTCTCTAATTCATACTACTACAAATTTCACTCAAAAATTAGATTAGGATTCGAAATTATTTTATATATTTTTGTTTATCCTTCAATATTTTCTATTTGAAACCATTATTCAATTCTCATTCCAAAAACTCGTGTATTCACCAAGTTAATACTTTGGTTGATGAAAACTCTAAAATTGTAGAAGGGATCAAGCTATCACTTAAGCAATACCTTTTTACATGAGATGTATTTCAAAACAGCTTGAAGATAAATGTGTTTCTAAACAAAAATTTGAAATATGGTCAAAACCTAACAAGGAAAAGGAACTTCACGTGAAGAAAAGGAGGCACCAAATACACGAGAAAAAAATATTCGAAATGGATAACACAAACATTGGTTTCACGACTACCCATTTGGATTAATGGGGGATGTAATAGTATTATACATAATCTTAGGTCTATTAAGAAATGTAATAATCATATTTTATAGTATTATTACCTATATATTAAATAAGTTTAATAGTCATCTTGAAGATGAATTGAACAACCATTTCATGTCAACAAATATGTAATTTGTATCACATTTTCTAGTAAATGATAATTGAGTTTCACTCTTCTATTTTCATTTCATTTTCACAATTTATTTTCGACCTTAAATTATCTATGAATATGGATACAAATCATGTTAAATATCATTTTGGAGGTACAACCTCAACACAAGGAACTTAGTTTTGGATAACATTTGGTGGTGAATAGAACTATTTTTTATGTGAATTTTTTCTTATTTATAGAACAAAATGCTTGACCCAATATCAAGAATGTAAATTTAGGAAATAGTTGGAGATTAAAAAAACTAGAAAGAGGGATAATAAGATAAATTAGTTTAATTAAATAACTAATGTTGTTCAATTCTCACAACACTTGCACTTGAATTGATGCACTTAGCAACTAGTGAAAGAAAATTACTAGTTTTTTTACCGACATAATAACCATGACAACTTTGAAGATGAAATCTAAGAGGTTTAATTATATCAAGTATGAGTATCATATGGAAAGGATGAAATTACTTAGTTCCAAGGATGTGGGGCTCTCCTTATAAGCTCGGGCATGAATGTTGTTGGGAGGTTTTAAAGGTTACGAATATGTACAACAAGAAAAATGTGTCATCGCCCCATTAAGTCTAATATCTACTATGTTATGAAGTATAAACATTTATCCTTTTCTATGTTATGAATGGGTAATACTATAATTATTTTTTAAGAGTTCATAGTTCGTAGTTTGGGACATTTGTTTTAGAAGCATAAACATACATTGGTTCTATTTACATATTATATACTCTAGATAATGGATATTATTTTAAATATTTATTTAAGAGTCCATAGTACATAATTTGGGATATGTTTTTGAAAGATTGAAAAACACAATTATTCCATTTGTATATGGCATCCTCCTATATAATGTAGGTTGATTTTATAGTAAAATTATCGAATGTATGTGGCATAGAGATATTATAGTATAAATAAATATCATATATTGAGTAGTTAATGTAGGATCATCTAAGGTTCATCGTAAGATTGTATCATAGTTTTGGTTAAAAAAGTGTATGTAAAGTTTGAGGAAGCACCAAGGAAATAAGGAGGAACCACATCAACAATAGGAGATTGGGAAGAATTACATTGTATATTTATGCAAAAATAAGAATTGGTTGGTAAAGTACGTAGAACAAGAACCAAATGAATGCAAGGAGGGTGGATAGAATGCACCGGGAGGAGTGAGGTGAACTATAGTGTATGAAATAGATGAGTGCAATAATGGTGCTACATTATTGAATGTAAACTCTTTGACTAGTATGTGCAAATTGGATTGTACATATGAATGGGGCTAAATGAAAAGGAAAGTTAGAAGGTGAAAAAAATGGGCATGAATTTTAACTACACCTGTAGACACCTAAAATATGTTTACACTTAGCATTTCCTCCCATTCAACCAATTAACGACACTTTGTTAATTCCCCATTCTTCACCCCACTCTCGGATGCCCATTTACTACAAATTCTCGGTTGTATTCTTCTCATATTCAACTTATTTGGTTATTATCCCTCTTATTATCTAAATATTCCTCCTTTCAACCATTCAAAACCCCCTAGTTCTCTCTAGACCACTTCTATTGGCTTTGTAGGCTATCTATCGTTATAATTGGTTATCCAGACCCCTCTCAACTCTTAATGAGTCTCTAATCACTTGCTAATCAAGTTTAACTAGCCTAAACCAAGCTTATCTAAGCCTAAAGCATGTTTATCCTAATATAATCTAAAATTTCTTTTTGAGATTTAGTCCCACATGCACCCAAATTCCAAACTCTCCCAAGTGAAAAACTATAAATAGAAGGGTCACCCCTCCCTCTCAACTTTACACCTTGTTTTCATAACAAAAATCTCTCATATTTGGAGATCTTGGCATTAGAAATCATTTGTGATAGCTTTAAGCTATAAAACATTTGGATCTTAGCCATACTCCATTGTTAAGAGCTCCCCCATCTTGCATCCATCCATTCCAAATATAGTTAGTAAGGGAAGATCTAAATCTTGGCCATGTAGCCAACTTGGAGAGATCTCTTCACTATGTTTGAGAGTAAACAATACATAATTTGATTGCTTAGAATCTAACTAGGTTCACTTTCATTAAGCTTTCATGGAGTAGAGAGTAGTATATATGTTAGGGTTTGAATGTTAGTTTCAAATTTATATATGCATAGATAGTTTCTTGTTTAGCTCTAATCTTATGGTGCATGGTTGAGTTTAGTCAAGCTTTGAGGTTCTTTAACCTCATCCCATAGCTTTGCAAACCTTTCCATTGCATACATTTGGCATGCCTGGTGGGACACTTAGTCCATCCTCCATTAATGGAGTCATTTTGAAGCTTTTATTTTTAGTTTCTAACTTTTCTTAGTTTCAATATTTTTAGGTTAGTTTTAAGCTTTCTAGATTAGTTTTTCAAAGTTTTTTAGATTAGTTCAAGTTTTTGATTTCACTAATCTTTTTGTATTAATGGCTAAATATCAGGTTTCTTAACTAGTTTAGCTAGGATTGTCTTGCCTTTGTGCTCTTTGCGGATCGAAGGAGGTAAAGTGCTACAAATGAAACAAATTAACAAAAAATTGACATTTTTGAGATTTTTTTGAAAAATCATCGTGTTTTTAGCCACCTACAGGGAAGGGCACGCATACACCTTTCTACTAGCGCAAGCACTTTCTGATTGTCATTTTTTTACAGAGGCACGCAGGCACCTAAAACCATGCGTAGGTACCCTAAAGCTGGCACACATGCCCAAACCATGTGCAAGCACCATATGTACCCTATGTCCCTCTCCCTCTGTCATAAAAAATTTAACCAAGCGCACACATGCCCAAACCATAGCACAAGCACCTCTCGCAGCGCGCCACCTAACTGATCATTTCATTTTCTCAAAGGCGCGCACACGCATAAAAATTCACGCATGCACCCAAACCCATGTGCAAGTGTCTCTTTAGGATCAACGCACATGCATAAAATGGTCCACACACATCCCTAAGGGGGCGTAGGTATATCTATTTGATCCGGTTTTGGTTACAAATTTTTTAGTGCTCCTTGTTTTGATCATATCTTTTGACTCGTTAACCCATTTTCAGAGTTTGAATAGGTGTCGGAAAGAGAATGAAGCATAATTTGTGAGGGAAATTCCAAATGTAATATACATTTAGTATAATTAATTCTATCACAAAACTCCCAAAGTGCCCCGAGACCTCCAAAAATGCAAAATACTAAAAACTGTTAAAAAAATTGCTAAAAATAGATTTCTAGAATTTTACGATTTTCTTGGTTTTCTAACTTTTGAGGTTCTAACAATGGTTTACAGGTTTCCTCTTCATTAAGTTATTTTGTACTAACTTGTTTAAAAATATTTGCATCTTCATTTGTGAAATTTTGAAAACGTGTATGCTCTTCTCTTGCCTTTCTAGGTGATCTTGGGAATCAGAAACGTTTCACCACTTTCTTCATACTTGCAAAATGGTTTAATTAGCTTTCAAAGTTGGTTAAAAGGAACTCCTTTTCACATTGTACTTAGGAATTTTCCATTTATTACAAATTTGAGTGAGATACCTTGTTGCGTATGCTCTTTCCTTGCGTCTTAGGATGATCTGGGAAATCAAAAAACAACATCTTATCTCCTTTATATGACATTTTGGAAAATTACTAACCTTGGTATGTAGGACCAAAATCACTTGTCAAAGAAAGGTGTCAAAATGAAACAATACAAACCCTCTAATACATGTGTTTTCATACAGGTTTCCAAATGGTGTGCTACTTAAAACCACATTTAAGATAAAAAGATAAAAAAACACACCACTTTCATCACACTATATTACAGGTTTTGGAAAAGGGTACGTCCTATCTTCTTAACTAGAACATAACCCCTTTGGCATAATGCCTTAAGCTACAACAATGGGGGTGGTTCCAGGAACCCTAAATTAATCCACCATTGAGTAACCTCGTGGATGAAACAGGAAGTACTCACTTACCCACTTGAGTAGTTTTTCCTTGTGAGTTAGCGTTCTTGGTTGTCATCGTATGAGACCCCAGTGAGAGTACACATGGATGCATTTATTGCCCACTTGTGCTTAGAAGGGGGTAAAGTAAAGCTGAGATACTCCCAATTTAGTCATTGTGACTTTTTGGGTAAATCGAGCTCGCTTAAGATAGCTTTGTAACACCTAGTTGAGAGATCTTATTAGGGAGGCCATTACTATCTTGGAGCCCACTTTTCTAGTCCTTTGTCATGTCGAGCCGTCACGAAGTGAAACTTACTTGGAGTTTGAACCTTGTTTATCGAACAAGGCAAAGAGTCCACTTAATTTTGATCTAAGTGATTTTTACCATGAAAATTAGACGATGTCTCACTTAGCTTAGCTTCTTTCTCACCTTCGGATGAGGTGAAGCTCTGCCCAAGTGGTGCTTAGTTTATTTTTCATCTTTTCGATCTATACCCATGCATTCTCACTTTCCACTTTTGGGGTGAGAAGGGAGCATACCTCGTGCATCTTATCAAAGATGTACTCACCACTTTTTTGTCCGTTTACACCCATCCATGTTTACAGATGGGTTGTTAAATGTCTAAAGTGTGTAGGTACATTTTTGTATCTTTGATAGTCCTTCATCTTGATTTCAATATTGTCTCCACTACTACAAGTTTGGTTCATCATTTGTCTCTTCTTGAGTTTTTAATTCTTCTTGCATTCTAGTCATAATCTAGGTACTTACATCATGTTTTCAATTTTTGAGAATGTGATATAAGTCCCTTTATTGCACGGTTACGTGGCTCGTACGATTAATAACTTCTTGTTATATTCATTACTTGGTTTCCATTTCAACATCATCTAAGTCTTTTTAAAAGTGTTGATATCACCTTATATATATCGTGATGATGTTTTCTTGATACTAACACCTTGCTTGCTCAGTTAATGTATCAGGATAACGTTGTTACGTTATATCTAGTCATGACTTCCACTTTTTAGAGAACTTAGCTTTCATCAACACTCAAACTAGTTTTAGTATACCTCGTCGAGAGATCAGCGTCAATACTGCGTCGATACTTAGGCCTTGTTAGAATTCTAACTTGACCTACATATTGATATTGTATTATCACTATCTATTTTAGGGTGTAGACTTGGCATAATGACAAATTCAAGTGATCATTACATCTAGGTGTTCATATGAGTGTTCTTTGATAAAACAACTACATAGCATTACATCTAGGACACACTGTGGCATATTTCAAACATCACCTCGGACAACTTGTAAAAATCATACATTTTAGGATTCACGCTAGCTACATACAAATGTTGGCTAGTAATGCCTAAAATCACAAAGATGGAAACCAAATCAAATGAACATGACTTAGGAGAAAACCCTTTGAAACCTTCCCATTTAGCGAAACAACTTAGCACCTCTCTTTTCTCAAGTCAAGGATGCGGAGCCATTAATTGACCACAGTGGAGAAGAGTCAGACTCTTCCGAGAGAAAAAATATTAGACCTAGGAAGATTTGATGAACTCCTATATTATAACAGAGATCAAGTACTCATGCAAGAGTCCTAGAATTAGGAGAAAAACTTCCACACGAACACGCAAGTAGAAACCAAGGTTCTTAATCACAAACCAGAAGAATGAGCATCACTCTTAGATATAGATAACCCTTTTGACATAGGGTATGCTTCTACTTCCGAGGCAACATCATGCCACTAGTTGAAGGAGACCCATCACGATGGCCTTATTACAAAGCTTCACATAAAGTGAAGGTTGAGCGTAAAGCCTCACCTCCTCCCAAATTCATGAAGAGGAAGACCCTCTAGTTGAAGAAGAGATCCTTCAAAAATAAATCTTGAAATTGAGCCAGAAATTAGCAAACCTAGGCTCTTCAAGAAGAAACACGTACAAAGAAAAAGATAAAATGAAACCTAGCAAGTTTCACTTTGATCCATACACTGACACTACCTTTAAGGTGGCTAAGCCATAAGCACCGATGTCACCTACTAAAGAACAACTCATTCAGAATGAGTTACAATCGATGAAAGACACGCTTACTACCCTACAAGAGGGAAATGTGGGCCATAGCAGGAAATACTTGTATGAGGAGTTGTGCCCTTACCCATTTGACAAGGACATGCTATGAAACCCTTCCCAAAGCACTTTACCATTCCAAAATTTGACAAATATAAAAGCAAGGGTGATCCTTGGGATCACATCAAATACTTTTATATGGCTTGCCAAGAGGTCGCATATAGCGATAATTTCTTGATATGAATCTTTCCTCATAGTCTAGGGGCATTGGCATTAGAATGGTTCTTTAGCATACCTAAAGGATCTATTACAACGTGGCCCATGCTAGCTAGAGAAAATTTGTTCGACATTATTCATTCAACATGGAAAATGACATCATAATGAATGACCTCTTGTAATGCCAAAAAAATCCCCATGAGACCTTTGCAAGTTTCTTACAATGATGGCGTGGGTTGGCAAGTTGTTTCCCTTGTGCGTTGCCGGAAAAATAGCTAGTGAGCATCTTTGTTCCTAACTTAAACTCAGAAATAGCCTTCCATTTACAAATGCACTATGGCTCTAACTTTGAAGAAGTCATAGAGAAAGGTGGTCAAATTGAGAAGGCCCTCATTGCAAAAGGTACACTTAAACCATTTGTTAAAGACAAACATGAAGCCAAATCAATGTAGACAAACCAAAGTTCTTTAATAAGAACAAGCATGTCATTGGTGATGGCATTATGGACTCCAAAAGAGTCCAAGCCATGTAGATAGGCCCGATTTTAAATCTCTCACAAGGACCTCATCCCAAGGCACCCACTAAATGCACATTCACACCATTAATGGAATCCTGTCAGCCATACTAAAGCAGTTAGATAATGTAAAAATGGTGGAATATCCAACTGTGATAGTACCATACCCAGAGGATGCTCCAAAACCTGTTTGGTTCAAAGACCATGAGTATTGTGACTTTCATCATGTTAAAGGGCACAAGACATATAGGTGTTTAAGACTACGTCATTACATACAAGACCTCATTGAAGAGGGTAAAATTGCCCATAGATTCTCCCTGATTCAGGACAAGGTCCAAATGAGAAAATGGGTATCTACAAAGAGCCTTTTCCTAATCATGCAGATAAAAAGAAAAGGAAGCCAGATCACGGGAAAACCTCCAATGACTATAGAATCTTTTTCGCTTATGTTTACCCTACTAATGATAGTCCCTTTGATTCTCTCATAGGATGTATTCACTCCTCTGATGAACATGTCAACACTATCTAGATCTTAGAAAAGAGTTGTACATAGGGACGAGACGGGCTCATTTAATCATACTAGATCCCATGCCTATCCCTCAGGAGGTCAGTATAATTTGATAGATCAGTTAGAGAAAACACTGCTAGGATATCCATTCTCGATCTCCTCAAAATCTCTACTACCCATAAGAACATACTTGTATAAAACATTACAAAAGTTAGGAGTCTCTATAGATGTAGACCCTACACACCTCTAAGCCATGATTGCACACCTAGACCTAGTGATCATATTACTTTTGATCACACCATAATCCCGTGTAATAACAACCCAGAACACAACTTTCCCTTATACTTAGAAGTGGTGGTTACTCATCATAAAATCAAGAGGGTACTTGTGGATGGTGGATCCGGTCTGAACATTTGCACTTTGAAGCTGGTCAAGTAGCTAGGCCATTCAGAAATGGATCTAGGGGCCAAGACTATTACAATCACAACATATGACAATGAAGAATGAGAATCAGCGGGTACCATAGTAGTTCCCATGGAAGTAGGCCCAAATTTTCATGACATGATGTTCCATGTCCTTGACTTGGACCTTCCATACAACATGCTCTTGGGCACCCATGGATCCATGCCATGCAAGCTATTCCATCAAATTTTCATCAGTGCATCAAGTTATGTCATGAAGGTCAAGTAGTTACCATTTTGGGTGACCTAGAACCATTCACACATTGTAGGGCTTTGCACAACTTCTCTCATGTGGCTTATGAATGTCCTTTGGTGATGTTGTTATCCCCCTACAAATGGAAGCTATTAAGAAATGGGTAGATTCAGAGTCACTCACACTTATAATCAATATTTTCCTTCATTAGTCAACCCATTCTCTTCATGGGAGGAAACGTCGGAAAAATATGGCCCAGGTGAGCCATTCACTCTTGAACAAGATTTGTTAATATCAGATTTATCAGTATCTCCCAGAACAAGGGGTAAGCCTTATTTTTAGTTCAAGAGAACTCGAGAGCAGTGTCCTAAACCATTGGAAAAAAATTTCCATAGTGGTCTCCTATCTGAGGAGAAAATGTTAGAAGATCCTACCAGCAGAGTGCTAGAAGGTACCATGGCTTCATGCCATCAAGCACCCCAGTACATCAAAGGTCACCGCATGATGTTTTCATGGGCTATAGTGGGTTTGGATGTGGCATTAATGCACAAGGCCAGCTAGAGCCTATTCCCATCCCTCATTTTAAGTCAGATAAGCATGGCCTAGGGATAAGGCCTCATAACACTCTACCCTCTGAGATTGATGCCACCTCTTCTGAACATGAGGATGTTTCATCTCATTTTGATAGCGATGTAAATTCCCAATGTAGCCTCTCTACGAGGATCTTGCTTCCACTAACCTATTCCCAGATTTAGCGGTCCTTACCTTATCTGAATCCATCCCCTTAAACAATTATCAAGTAGCCCTTGTATATCCTAAACTTATAGATTGGGATCAACAACTTCACGTGCCACTAGACTTCTTTGAAAATGATGAGGCATTTACAGAGTTCATGGGACTCAGGATTCTATTCCAGCTGGGGACCACAAGAAAGGATTTGCAATTCAACTAGACACCTATGCATACTTTGGGAAGAAGTAGAGATGTGTGGACATTTGAATAAGAAGATGGTAAGTAAGAGTACAACCACTTCGAGAAACCTGGACAAAAAGGATAGACGAAAATCTCACAGTGACAAACTTTTTGAAACACTCATAGATAAACAAAATGAAGAGTCTATGGATGAAGTAGTTTATCCATTTAAAGATGATAATGAGCTACCATAGGAGAGTTGATCTTACTCTTCCCCTAATCCTACATGGATGGAAGATGCTTCTAAGATGCTTGTTGAGGAAACAATCAATGTCAACATTGGCTCAAAAGAGAAGCCTAGAATGATAAAGTTGGGGGCTTCACTCTCATCTCAGAGAACATAAGATCTTTGTAGAGCTCTTAAGGGAATATGTGATATATTTGCATGGACATACATAGATATGCCTGGGATAGGACCAAAATTAGTTGTGCACAACCTCGTTGTGCACCCGGATGCCAAACCCATCAAGAAAAAGTTGAGAAAGATGCATCCTAAGGTGGCACTCCTTGTCAAAGAAGAATTGGAAAAACTACTAGTTTGACTTTATTAAACCTATCGACTATTTAGAGTGGATCTCTAACATAGTCCTGTATAGAAGAATCCTATCGGCATAAGAATCTGCATTGATTTCCATGACATTAATAAGGCATGTCCTAAGGATGACTTTCCCCTACCTAACATTGACATGATAGTTGATTCCACTACTTGGTTATGAAATGTTGTCCTTAATGGATGGATTTTCGGTTATAACCAGATACAATTATAGAAGAAGATCAACATAAAACAACCTTCATCACCCCTTGGGGACATTTTTCTATAAAGTCATGCCTTTTGGACTTAAGAATGTTGGGGCCACTTATCAACGAGCAATGACTGTCATCTTCCATGATATGATGAATGACATCATGGAAGATTATGTTGATGACATTTTAGCCAAATCCAAGAGTAGAGAAGAGCACCCAGAGGTGCTTAGGTGTATTTTTCAGTGCCTCGAGATTATAAGGTACACTTGAATCCCAAGAAATGTGTCTTTGGTGTTTTATCAGGAAAACTCTTGGGTTTCATAGTTTCACAGAGAGGGATAGAAGTGGACCCTGCTAAGGTCACAACTATTACAAAAATGCCTCCACCTACAACTCTCAAGCAACTGAGGAGTTTACAAGGAAATATTCAGGAAATCTGTCACTTCATTTCATAGCTTGCGGATAAGTGTCACCCATTTACTCATTTACTAAAGAAAGACATTGCATTCAATTGGGACCTAACTATCAAAAAGGCCTTTGCACACTACTAAAATAGTACTTGTCAATCCCACCCGTACTCATGTGACCCACCCCCAGAACCTCTCCTCTTGTACATTTCCACCACCTAGTTTGTTATTGGTGCACTGCTTGCCCAATATGATTAACCATAAAGAGAGAGTAGTTTACTATCTCAGTCACACCTTGATTGCGTATGAATTGAATTATCCACAAATTGAAAAGGCCTACTTGGCAGTTGTCTTTACCTTCCAAAAGCTTCATCATTATCTCCTAAATAATAAAACCAAACTCATATCCAAAGTTGACCCTCTCAAATACCTTTTATCCAAACCTTCCCTCACAGGCCAATGGCTAATTGGATCATTCTCTGAGTGAATTTGATATTGAGTTTGTAATCAAAAATCCTTGAAAGGACAGGTATTGGATGATCGATTGGCGAAGCACCTCTGCAGGGTATGGAAACCTTTGTGTCTAGATCTTCCAGATGCATCTATGATGTACATTGAAGAATCCATAGAGTGGCAGGTCCATTTTGATGGATCATTCACCTTCCATGGATCAGGAGCAGGAGTGGTGCTTATCACTCCCACAGCGATGTCATACCAAGAGCATTCTGGTTGGGATTTCCATGCACTAATAACATTGCAGAGTATGAGGCACTCATCATTGGCCTCAAGCTAGCTATTACTTGGAACATCAGATAACTACGAGTCATTGGAGACTCTCAACTTATCATTAAACAAGTTAATGATGAGTACAAGGTTAAAGATGAGAAACTCATTCCATATAAGAAAATGGTCAAAACTTTAAAGGAGTACTTTACACAGATCATATTTGAGAAAAATCCAAGGTCACATAATAGATCCGTAGATGTTATGGCTACTATTGGGTCTCTCTTACGCATCCCACCTGAGGAGAGTAAAATGCCTTTCTTCATAGAGCATTTACAAATGCCCGCATATGATATGTCAGAGTCATGTTTGGCATGTGAAGTTGTTGGTCCATTATCCCCTGGTATGATCCATCTTTCGATACCTACAAGATGGAACTTTTCCACCAGACATTACTCATTCTGAAAAGAAATCCCTTATCCACCATATAGCCCATTATACCCTCTAGGAGGCACCCTTTATCATCGTGGCTACGACGGGAATCTGCTTCATTGTTTGGATGTTACTTGACTCAATCCACACCATTAAGGAAGTACATGGTGGTATTTGTGGAGTGCACACACCATGGCATGGTCTTAGCTAAGAAGCTATTGAGAGTAGGCTATTATTGGCCTACCATGGAATCAGATTGCTTGTAACTTTGTAAAGAAGTGTGAACTATGCCAAAATATGGAAACTTAATACATGCGTAGCACACAGGCTTTGCAACCTATTGCAACACCTTGGCCATTCTCTAAATGGGGCCTAGATCTCATAGGGAAGCTCCATCCTTCTTCTTCAGATGGCCACACTCACATTATCACTACCACTGAGTATTTTACAAAATGGGTAGAGGTTGTCCCTCTTACTTATGTCACCGGTGCACAAATTTCAAAATTCATCATGAACCATCTCATCTACCATTACGGTATCCCTTCAGCCATTGTCACTGATAATGGTAAATCCTTTAAGAACAAAATGGTTAAAACCTTGTGTCAATGCTTCCATATTTAGCTTAAATGGTCTACCCCTATTACCCCAAGGTAATGGATAAGCAGAGGCTACTAATAAAACCCTTGTAAGAATCATGGAGAAAATGGTAAGTAAGACTGGTTGTAATTGGCACTTACAGATACATCCCGCCCTCTGGGCCTATCGAACCTCCATTCGCACTCCTACTGGTGTGACCCCATATTCACTTGTCTATGGAACTGAAGCCATCATACCTTTGGAAGTGGAGCTTCCCTCCCTAATAATATCTCTCGGAGACTATCTTGATAAAGACGAGGACTACATAGTTGCTCAACTTGGTAGAGTTAGAACTATTAGATGAAAAGTGTATCAGAGCGCTCAATCACCTAAAGGTCTATCAAAAAAGAGTATCCAGAGGATATAACAAATGCATCATTCATCGGGAATTTGATGTAGGTGATCTAGTCTCTGAAGGAAAATCAAAAAGAACACCATCAAGTCAAGGATAGAGAAAAAAAGGTAAGTTTGAAGCTAACTGGCTAGGCCCTTATGTGGTGGTTGCTAAGTATGGATCAGAGCCTATAAACTTGCATACTCGGATGGTGAAGATATTCCAGAACCTATGAATACCATGCATCTCAAGTGGTTCTATGCTTGAGCATGATGATAATATCAGATAAGAACTAAAAATAGAAAAACAAAAGAAAAAAAAAAAAAAAATGGAAAATTGAGAAAATAGTAAAGAAAAAAATAGTCGTCCACATGTGAAAACCACGCAATTGTGGCGCAGTGGGTAGGTCTTTGAGTGAAAACTAGTTTCCGGCTCTCAAGGAGGATCCATCATTCACAAATTACTCTTGCCTTGGGATGGGTAATTCTCATCACTTTCTAGGGTTAGTTTCCCTTGCTAGGTCTAGGAACCCTACCAAGTCTACCTTGTAAAAGCCTGTGATCTGGCTTGTTTTACTCTTGTATCTACATGAAGGATGTTGCCTTTGTATATTCCCATCCAATGCTAGGGACACCTTCACATTCCACTATCTCATACATACACATGTGGCATTCTACCTTTTGTATATTCCCACATCACACTAGGGGGCATCCACACTTCTTTGTTCTTGTACATTGCTTTCGGAACATGACCTTAGAAAATGCAAAAACATTCAGAAAATGGATATGCAAAAATCTAAACATTCAGAAAATCTCCCTTCTAGGGATGAAGCTTTTAGTTGTCTTTCAAGATAACCCAAAAACATCAGAAAATATATCAATATTGTCCTGCAAAAACAAAGTAGTGGTTAAATTGCTTTTAGTTGTTCATTTTATAGTTTTGGTTGTCTATTTAGTTTTGTTAACTTTTTCTTATGTGTTTCTTTACTACACATCTATTTGTTATCACATCTATCATCTATCATTCATCACATATAACATCATTTACTACATCATATATACAAAAATGCTAAGTATTACATCATGCATGTATGCTAAGCTAATCATCACATATCGTATCATCAATGGGGGAAAGAGGGGTTGCACATGATCACAAATCTATCCCCCCTAAACCAATATCATATAGTATCATCCCAAGTGCTAGCATCTACCAAAATATCTCATGTATAAGACATTTGATATCATCTATACCATCTAGGGCATTATTTTCCACCTAGCACTTATCTCTTCACCATTGGGGCATGTTTAAATGTTTCAAGTGTTTCTTGTTTTCTATTTTCATCTATCGTCATGATTATTTTTTTAATTGTTGTTGGCCCATTTGTCTTCTCACTCTTCTTTCCACCCGATGCCCATCTCTTTTCCTTGGGGAATTTACACGTACTTTTAGGAGATTTCCTATCTCTTAAATTCTTATGACCGATCAAAAATTTAAAAATTATAAAACCATCCAAAAATCAAAAAAATAAACACTTTGAAAATGGACTAAAATTGGTAATCAGCTCATTTGCAGCTGAAATCTGTGTCTCTTACATGGCACTCATCTCATATCTTGCTAGGCATTTTCATGTGTTTTGAAACAATGACTTGCGGATCACCTTGATCTACAACCATTTACAAAAGCTACGTTGCTTACTTACTTCATCATACTCTGGGGCACTATCGGTTGCCTGGTATTGTTTTCATTGTGCACATTGCTTTTTAATCGGACCCAAGTGTCCTCCATCCTTTCCCTTGCATGTATAATTTTCTTGGGGCATCATTCCTACCCTTGTCATTTATCAAAACATTTGGGATTGCAGCTTGATAACAAAATATTTGTGCAACTATCTTGAACGTTGTTGGTTTGAGTGTGTGTAATTGTACTTATTTCCCTGTTAAATGAGTTTGTTTACTTCCTCATATTGCATTGCATCATGTATGTTGCATGGAGTTAGGCATATTTCACTTTCTCATATTGCATTGCTTTTTGTATGTTGCATGGAGTTAGTGCTTTTAGTAATGGACATTTGTTCGTATATGGCTTTTCATGTCATACTACACCTTTGTTCATTCTTTGTAATAAAGACCGATGATGAAGATTTTAGCAATATGATGAAAAATAAAGTTGTTTAAAAAGGCACTAGATGGATGTTAGCTCATTCCCTCTTCCTCATACTCCTTTTTCTTCTATATCCCCTTT
Organism: Taxus wallichiana var. yunnanensis; assembly: GCA_018340775.1. Taxonomy (NCBI): domain Eukaryota; kingdom Viridiplantae; phylum Streptophyta; class Pinopsida; order Cupressales; family Taxaceae; genus Taxus; species Taxus wallichiana. The sequence continues at coordinate 606,158,436 of CM031239.1, read as the reverse complement.
CTTCTTCTTCACACTATTCTTTCTTTTGTTCTCTTTCTATCATCTTTTCAATTGTCGATCAAGTTCTTCTATCACCCCATCGACAATCAAGGGGCATCCTTCATTATACTCATTTTTCTTCTATCCCTTCAAGATTTTCTACTTATTTATGTTGTCTACTTTCTTTGAAGTGATGTTACTTATGTCACCTCAAAGAGGGGCAAATGTAGACACCTAAAATATGCTTACACTTAGCATTTCCTCCCATTCAACCGATTAACGACACTTCGTTAATTCCCCATTCTTCGCCCCACTCTCGGATGCCCATTTACGACACCTTCTCGGTCATATTCTTCCTATATTCAACTTATTTGGCTAATATCTCTCTTATTAGCTAAACATTCCTCCTTTCGACCATTCAGAACCTCCCTAGTTCTCTCTAGACCACTTCTATTGGCTTCGTAGGCTATCTATCAGTCACAATTGGTTATCTAGACCCCTCCCAACTCTCAATGAGTCTCTAATCACTTGCTAATCAAGTTTAACTAGCCTAAATCCTAGTTAACTAGCCTAAACCAAGCTTATCTAAGCCTAAAGCATGTTTATCCTAATCTAATCTAAAAGTGCTTTTTGAGCTTTAGTCCCACATGCACCCAAATTCCAAACTCTCCCAAGTGAAAAACTATAAATAGAAGGGTCACCCCTCCCTCTCAAATTTACACCTTGTTTTCATAACAAAAATCTCTCATATTTGGAGATCTTGGCATTAGAAATAATTTGTGATAGCTTTAAGCTATAAAACATTTGGATCTTGGCCATACTCCATTGTTAAGAGCTCCCCATCTTGCATCCATCCATTCCAAATATAGTTAGTAAGGGAAGATCTAAAGCTTGGCCATGTAGCTTCTTGGAGAGTTCTTCAATGTTTGAGAGTAAACAATACAATTAAGCTTTCATAGGTATAGTTTATATTTCTTGGCCATTTTCTTATTTAGCTCTAATCTTATGGTGCATGGTTAAGTTTAGTCAAGCTTTGAGGTTCTCTAACCCCATTCCATAGCTTTAGAAACCTTTCCATTACATACACTAACTACACATACCACCATAGGGAATGAGATTAGGGATTGTTAGACAAACATCTAATGAGTGGATGATGGCCATTATCAAGTCTTATTCAATATTTGACAAGGTAGAAGGAAAAACAGATAAAAACTAAGGTGGATCATAAATTTAATGGAAAAATACAAACCTAGAAGTGTGTGAACAAAGCTCATTAAAATAATTGTTGACTTTGCAAGTTACCCTTGCTAGAAGGGCCATTATGTTTTTACAAATCCTTTTACCTTCCTTTTCCTTAAATTTTTTGGAAATTTAATCTCAAGAAATTGCTATTCCATCGAGTTTTGGATTTAAGAGTTTTACTGATATTTTGCATGCAAAATGAAGGGAGAATTTTGAAGTCCAAGTCCGATCCAATCGGATTTTGGAATCGGAATTGAGTTGTCATTGTGTTTTGCACAGAAATTTTCTCCCTAAGTCCAAAGTTCAAGCCCAAATTCGGAACTTTGGAGTTTTGTATTTTGGGTTTTGGGGTAATTTTGCATGGAAGATAAGTAACAAATTACGAAGTCCAAAGTCCAAAATTTGGAACTTTGGGGTTTTAGACTTCGGAGGGTTTGGTTGTGTGGGCATGTGGTTTGTGCGGAAAATTTAGAGTTTGATTTATGATAATATTTAATGCTCAACTACCCCACATGTTTTGGCTTAGGGTAATTAAATTTCACCTCCCTATAAATATGGGGATTTTTACCAGTCATTTTCACCAAATCAAAAGTACTATCACACCCTGAAAATTACTACGAACCTTCACCGAATTCCATAAAGTGATTTTCAAGGCCATATTTTAATATTTTCTTGCTATTTGGGTAAGTCTTGTTTAATTTTTATTTTATTCATCCTTAGAGAACTGTATTTTAGTTTTTGCTTCCTCTTCTTTGGTCTTCATTTTGTTCCAACCCCAAGTATGGCTCCCACTGTTGTTATATTGTTTTTTTTATGTGTCTAAAAATGTAGAATTGTGTGCCAACAGAAGAGGAAGTTTCTTTGGCTTCGATAGTCACACTTACAGAATCAATTTTCTCAAATTCAAGAGTTGAAGTTTTACATATTTTGGAGCCTAAAAAAATTCCATCATCATTTCGGAGTTTAGACTTTGATCATTTCGAGTTTGAAATTTTTAGTTTTAAGAGGTTGAAGGATTTTAGACTTCAGAGCTTAGTTATTTCGGAGTTTGGGGTTTTCGACTTGAAGTTTTCTACTTCAAACTTTTGGCCAAGCGAACTTCGAGATTGATTTTTTGAACTCTTTAGTTTTCAGGTTTGTAACATTGTAGTTTTCATATTTCAAACATTTGGTGCTTCATTTTGGAACTTCAAACTTCGTTTATCAAAATTCCATACTCTAGTAGATTTTACGGTTTACTTCCTGTGTTCGACTCAAGTTCAAAAGTCCAAATTTTTAACCCTCTAACACACATATCCTGGTTCTTTTCAAAAGGAAAAGATAAAATTAAGTATACCTATTTAGGGGTATATCCTCCTTGTAGCATATCTTATAACATGTAAAATATTGAGACACCAATTTAGGGCACGTAGACAAGGTTTATTTTTGGCAAAGACTTAAGGCCCCAAATAAGAAGCCTTGATGCAAGCAATCTATGACAGTGGGATTCCTCTTTCCACTACTTTTCCATCATCCGTACAATGCCCCAAGTTTGTACTAGTTACAACCTCATATTTTGACAAGGCTACTCATATTGTAATAGATGATGATGGTAATGTTGTGATCATGTTGGATAGTGATTTCTTTAAAGATATTTTAGAACTCCCTGATGTAGAGGAATATGCCAAAATATCCCTTGAGTCCACAATTGAGCATTGGGTGGAAGAAAATGAATTTTGCACAAAGTTTGTTGCCAAAAGATACCTCCCAAGACTAAAGGTACCATGTCAAGGTTTCCTAAGACAATTCCCACTCAAACTTCATTTAAGAGATAGATCACATATATGGGTCTTCCTGTCACCAAAGATTTTCAGGAGTGGATGTTCCTTTATATAGCCACAATTAAGAAGAAAAATAATTTATTCAATGGGGTGAGCACATAATTAATTCAATATGTTTCCAATTGGGAGATGTGTTGACCTCAAAAAATTCTTCATGACTTCTTATCTTGTTTATGTGGTGGCTGCAATGAGAGAGTATCCAGGGTTGAATCCAAAAGGAGTTAGAAGCACCGCTCAAATATATGATTACTACCCACAACTTACCATGGAGGAAGGTTTAAAACACTTCAAGAGAGTGAATGACGCTTTCTTCATTATCCTCTTTTATTATTTTGACAAGGATTTGTATAATCGAAGGATATCGGATGAATCCTAGAAAGAAGTGTGGGAGTGGGGAGGTATTTATCTATAGTTCCCAACATTTACTTACATCAGATTGCTAGGTTTTTTTAGGTGCTCCAAATAAATTTCCAAGATGTCCAATCGATAAGTGGGTGTTAATGGAATTAGTTCAACAATTACTTCATTATCACAAAATTCAACATAATCAACATAAGGTAGAGTCCAGTTTCCCATTACCATAGGGAAATATACATGTGCAAATATATATAAAGCCAAAAATGTGGAAGGAGAAATGTCCCAGTTACTCTAAAGACTTTCCATCCGAGGACCAACTATGCTTATTCGGATAAGTTTGGAAAAACATGGTTAGTCGGTATGCATATACCCCAATTGGAGGATATTTGGATTCACTGTTAGGATGAAACTATTGTAAGAAAAAGGGAATTTGAGAGATTAAATTTGAGCGAAGTGATTCACTTTAGGATTACAGTTGTTCTAAAGGTTTAAAGGATGATGAGCAAGTACTGGATCCTACTTATAAAAGAGATAATATTTCAAATCAACCGCTTCCCTAGATAGATTGGTAAAATGAAGAGTGCAACAACACAAAGGATAGGGAGGGCCCCATTTTGAGAAGGACCTATGAATGGTTAGCAACTTTAGGAATCACACCCAAAGTTTTAGATCAATTATCTACATAATCAGTCTGAGCACAAGCAATCACCGTCGATGATAGGTAAACTTATTCCTTTTAAAGGTAAAAGGTCAACTCTCAAGCCCATTACTAAGCCACGCAAAATCTCTTTTGTTCTCAAAGGTTCAGGGTATTCTATTGAGGTTCCTACTACCAAAGCTACATCTCCAAAGTTATAGTCAATTAAAGTTATAGATCTAAGTGTCTCACCAATTGTGTCTTAGGTATCACAGTCACCTCTTTCTTCTTCTCTCCCATCTTCACCACTTTCAAATCCACTTTCCCCTACACCTTTCACCCTTCCTCTAGTCTTATCTTCCATTTCTTCCATTCCCATTTCTTTCACTACATCTCCCTCCATGGCTCAAGTGTTTTCTTCCCTTCCTACACTCTCAGTTGGAGAGATCTTAGGGATTGGGTCTCCTCTTTCCACCCCTCTTCCACAACCACCTCTTTTCATCTCCATGTCTATTTCACCCACACCAAAGGCCATTCTTTCTACTCCACCTTCTATTGTTACCACATCACTTCCACCTTCTGTGACTGAGACTAGTTCCTTAGTGTTATCAGTTGCTCCAAGTACCATTGTGACTATGCCAATGATATCTTCTACATCATCTTCTTTTGTACCCGAATGACTCATATAGGAAAACCCCTAAGCAAAAGAAGAAAGTACCTATTATTGATGTTGTTGACTTGAGTGTCCTAGATCTGACTCCTAAAAGGTAGGCCAAGTGGCCAAGGATTGTCTCCAATCTTTCATTTATCAATTAGAGAAAGGTTCATGGAAATAGCTACTCCTACTGCAAGGAAAACAAAAGAGACTATAATGGCAGCAAACTATGAAATCTCTAGGTTTGTGCTAGGAAAGCTACCCATGAAGGAGCTAAGAAATATGTATAGGTATCTCTAGAATTTTTTTGGAGAAGTATGAAAAGGATAAGGAAACTAAAGATGAGCTTAAGGGGAAGGTTGAGCATCTCACAACTCTTCTAACCAAAATCACACAAATATACAAGTTACGACCACTCCCATTCCTTCATTTTCACGATACATCCATCCATGTAGTGGAGAAAATTGGGAAGAATGGGATAGCAGTAACATCGATTTAGTGTTTTATTCAGGATGCCAATCCATTGATTAAAACCGTTGTGGATTTTTATAATAAGTTGTATGTGGAGAAATTTTTGTTATGAAGTTGACTGAACTTCTTACTAAGGACAGTGATAATCTATCTCTTGCTCTGGAAGCATGGAAATGAATCTGAAGTGTCGACTCATATTTAATTCTAAAGGAAGGTGTGATCGATGATGATTCAAAGCTATTTGAATTTCAGAAGGCTATGGAATTTAGGGTTCAGGTGTTATGAGATCTCATAGTGAAACTTGAGGAGAAATGAGTTGAAGCAGTAGATGGATTGAATGATATTTCAGGAGAGTTTAAAAATATCCATTACAAGTTCCTAAATCAAATTATTGATGTTCTTCCTATTGATCAAATCATTACAAATTTTAAGGGTTTGGTAAATGAAGATGAAGATGTTACAAAATCTTTTAGCATTGATTCAGTTTACAAGTTGGTTTCTTATCAGAACTTTGTGAATCAACTTAAAAATATTATCAACAAGATTAAGAAATTACCAGCCAAAGTTTCCAAAGAAACTAAGTGTGTAGATGTGATAAATCGTTACACGTGTGGACCTAAAGAAGAAGAGGTCCAAGGGATCATTAAACATTTCTTTGATTACAGGATAAAATTAGCCATAGAGGAGCAAGAAGAAGAACTAGAGGAAGATAAAGGTGTTTTCAACCCTAGCTATGCCCTGGAAGCCATTATTAACCGAAGTCTCCAAGCTCTAGGACCAGTGAAAGTTGCAGGGTTGACTTGGTCAACCTGTGCAACTAATTTTTCTATTTTCATGGGAGGTTGTTCCCTATGTTATTAATGCACTCTATTTTTAGTTAAGTTAGTTAAAGGGTGGAGCTATAATCACTCAACCCTCTTGGTTATAAATAGATAGATGCATTATGGATTAAAAAACTTTTAGATATTATTGTGAAGGGGCTCTATTTATTTGATAAATTTAAAGAACAAGCTTCAAGACTTTTATATTTATATATATATATATATATATATATATATATATAACTAGTTTTCCTTCGAATATCTGGTATATTGTGCAATTCTATGATTTTTTAAGTACTTGTGAATGTTTAATTCCTTTTATGTGGTGGATTAAATTACTTTTAGATCACCTATCTTATTTGAGATATTGGTGAGATTGTGATATAAATATTTTTATTTATGTTTTGGAAATCTTAAATCCCTTTTGTTGCTTAGATTTTTATGTTACATCAATTCATTGATTGAGAAGATCTTTATGAGATGTGCATGCCATGTATTGTTCCACAATATTAATTGTGTAAATGAAGTAAATATTTTTGTTCCAATGATTCTTGGTGCACCACCATATTATATGTTATATGATAATCACTCTACCCCTATTATCAAATAAAAATTTATTTTTATTTCAAATGTTTTAGTCTTGTATCTTGATCTTAAATCAAGTGCACCAAGTTTGGAATGAAATCGATCTTCTTCGGAGGGTCATCCCAAGGTGACAAGGTACCACACCTTTGGAATGTTCCCATGTTTCATATAATCACTTGAAGATTTGTGATGCGAATTTTTGCACACTGGTGGGACAACTAAGAGTTGGTACTCCTCTTAGTGTTTGTGTAAATCAATGTACCTGTGACTACATATCTTTGGATGTTTTGATTCAATGTGCTAAATTATATAAATATTTCATAAAAGAGATTATTTTAATAAAGAAAAGCAATGGTATATTGAATTATCTGTGTCACCTCCAAGAAGAATAAAGGGAAAAACTTTGTCACCTCAATGTAGAGGTCACTCAATACCCCCCTTTTGAAGGTTTCCACTGCTAAGGAGGAATCAACCACTTGTTGCTACTATGGCAGCACCTAATGAGCTCAATATTTCTCATATTTTAATGGAATAAGCCCTCTTACACTAGCCCAACATGATGTTATACACGTAGATGTGCTCAAGAGTTTACCATTTTATATAGGAGAGACAAGTGTTACTCCTATAGAACATATTCATGATGTGGTAAATTTTGCATTCCATAATGTCATAGAGGATAATTTTGCGTCTAACTTCTCATTATTTCCTTTAAGGGTAAGGAACTCAAATGGTTTCATAAATTAGTAGATGGCTCAGTACCTCATTGGGATGATTTAGGAGAAAAATTTACAAACAGTTAGAGGATAAGAGTGACTACTTGTCACTTATGGAGAAGCTCACCACCATAAAAAGAGCACCTCAATAGCATATGAGTGATTTCAATTTCTGATTCCAAAATAATTGGAATTAGATTCTAGCACTGATTAAACCCTCTCTGAATAATGCATTCCTATACTACTTAAGAGATTTGAACAACGATGTTGTAATTATGATCCAATCAATGAGGGGAACAACATTACATGAAGCATATGACATTGTTATAAGAGCGGAGAACTATTTAATTCAAGCTAGGAAGATAGCTCCAAGACCTCCAATTCCTTTGTATCTTGAGCTTCCCAATAATCAACCAACCATTTTTCCTCTCCCAGTGACTTCTAAGAAACTGACTCAATCTGCACCCACTCCTTCAAATGATCTCTTAGAAGTTAAATCATTGCTATAGACCTTTGGGAATGAACTAGTATCTCTTAAGAGGAAACAATCTTAGTATGCCTATTTTTATCAATCTCATAATCAGCAATATTAGTCTAATCGGCAACCCTTTCAATTCAATAACCAGTCTCAAAACCAAGTTACAAATGTTAAACCTTTGAATGTTAGGAACCCGCTTTCTATCAACTCTTCTAGAGCCCTTGTACTCATTCAAAACAACTTAGTTTAATATTATCAATGGTGTTATCCTTACTCTCCCCAAAAATCAAATTATTTTCCCTAATGTAATTCTTAGTCGCTCTTATCGTCCAAGGTATAGTTTCTCCTACTTAAGCCAATGAAGGATGTATCTATGAAAGAAGCAATTGATCGAGTCGCAGTGTCTTAAGAAACTACCCTTTTGAATTGTCAAGAGGAATATTTTTGTGGACTCAATGCGAATCAAAATTTTTAGCCACTAATACTCATTCAAAAAAGAGGTTGATAAAAACTCAGCCTCCAAAGTTTAATCAAGTATCTACTTTTGAACCTCATTCTCAAGTAGTTTCTAGAAAATATGTAGGGAGAAAATTACTATAAACTCAGACCAATCAGACTACAAGGAAGGAAAATTCTTCGGGTATCATGGTACCAAATACTCATTTTCCAAAGGAGGATGCCATCACTCAAATGAATTTTGGAAAAGTAGGAGGGATTCCCTTCAGTATTGTAGAACAAATGAAGAAGACCAACTTGAATATCACTATGTGGGAAGCACTTTCAATTCCTTCTCAAAGAAATCTATTACAAGAGGCTCTAAAATATTTGATGCGTCTAGTGAAATAATGAGTCATGGAAAAATAACCATTACAATTTTGTGTCAACCAGAAGGAAAAAGGTGCTCCTAAGACCAATAAGCCTCCACCATTCTATATTTCTTTGATCATTGGTAAGCATTTGGTTAATCAATGCATGATCGATTATGGTGTCAATGCCTTAGTTATGCCCAAGTAAATTACGATGTGTTGGGTATACAATATACACCAATATTTAGAGGATTTTTTCAGTTAGATGGTACAGTAGTTTAGACCATCAAGATTATCAATGGAATCCATCTTACTATCCATGCATGCCCTAGCTTGTCATTTATGTAATATATATTAGTCATTGACCTTCCTCCTTTCTTTGTCATATGCTTATCACAGACTTCACCACCAAAATGGGTGGTTATTTATCTACTAATTGGTGACATATAATTATCGGGACCCAATACGGGACTAAGGTAACTACAAGGGCGAAAGCCCATTTTCTATAATCATGTTGAGCCTTATATTGCTAGTCCCATAAATAGAAACTATACTTTTTGTGATCAAGAAGAGGAAGTTGTTGATCATGAATCAACTACTCCTGTAGAAGAAGTCCCTGATACTATGTTGGATGAAGTAAGTATGGAGCATCATTTTGATCCCTATGCTGAGGCATTAGTGGAAGAAGAATTTGGTTTGTTATTATTGTAAGAAACATGATTGGGTACATATTGTATTCATGAAGAAAACACAGTTATACCACAACTTCTTAAAACCCAAAGTAACTCTAAAGTGTTATGGCATATTTTTTTATGGCTCGAGGAGTAAGAATGGAGAAGGTATTGGTGTCATGTTGATTTATCCACAAGGTGATAAATATTTCTCATCTTTTTGACTACAGTTCAGCTATACTAATAATGTGGCCAAATATGAAGCACTTGTGCAAGGAATATAATTGGCTCAAAAGAAAGGAATTAAAGCTTTAACTATTTTTGGGGATAGTGAACTAATCGTACATTAGGTAAGATCCCAAAGTGCATCAAAGAATGATATTTTGAGGTCATACAAGAACCAGGTTTGGAATTTGATCAAATATTTTGAGGATTTCGGGATCCACGTGGTTCCTAGGAATCAAAATCAAGATGTCGACAAGCTCGTTATAGCTTAGTTCGCAATATGAAATGCCTTTTGAAATCATGAAAGATGAATGGAAACCCATTAATATAGTTGTTTGGAATGTAGTTCCGGATAATGCATGTAGGTTGGAGGTCTTTGTTAATGATAAATAGATTATTCATTTTCTATAAAAGGAAGCAGAGTTTGCATCGAAGAATCAAGCTAAGCTACAAGAGGCATACCATGATCAGATCATACAGTTGAAAACTAACAAGTTACCAAAGGGTTTGGTCACTATTGAGTTAATCTTCAATTCGGATGACCAAGTTAAGAGACAAAGTGCCAATATGGTAATCAAGGAGGATGATTTCGAATAGGTTTAGGTTACAGAAGAAAAGTTTTTGAAAATTGGGAAAGTGTGCACAACAGAGAAATGAAATCTTTTGTTGAAATTTATCAGGAATATAATGAAGTATTTACATGGAGTTACGAATACCTTCGTGGTTTTGATCTAGGTTTGGCGCATACACACTATTGATCTTGATCCGAATGCAAAACTAGTTCGGAAAAATAATATACCGTGAATTCCAAAATCAACCCGCTAATGAAAAAGGAGCTTTCAAAGCTTATTGAAGCTACCATAATCTTTTTATCAAACATTCCTCCGGGTCGCTAACTTAGTTCCCATTAAGAAGAATAATGGAGAGATTCATCTATGCGTGGACTTCAGGAATTGAATCAAGCCTCATTAAAGGATCATTATCCTCTTCCATCCATGGAACCGATTCTTATGACGGTGGCAGGAGCTAAAAGATTTTCCCTACTTGATGGTTATTTAGGTTATAACTAGATCTTGGTTAATCAATTCAAAACGGCCTTCACTACCAAGTGGGGTACATACACCTATAATAAAATTTCATTTGGATTATCAAATTTTGGGGCTACTTTCCAGTGTGCTATGGACATGGATTTCAAAGGATTAATAAATGACATGATTTTGGTCTATCTTGATGATATAATTGTGTATTCCAAACATGTGGAAGATCATATTGTTCACTTGGAAATGGTTTTCAAGAGATGCAAGGAGTTTGGGGTCTCGTTAAATCCCAAGAAGTGTATTTTTCTATCCACGAAGGCAATTTATTGGGGCATGTGATTTCAATGGAGGGATTACCTATTGACCCAAAGCATGGATTCGACATTTTATCTTTATCCCTTTAAATCCATAAGAAGGGTCTTCAAATTTTTCTAGGAACCATTAATTTTTTGTGAAGGTTTATCCCTCAATTTGAGGCTTAGCCAAGCCATTGACAACCATGTTAAAGAAGAATATGCCTTTTTCTTAGACAAAGGAAGGAAAAGAAAGCTTTGAGGCAATCAAAACAGCTATTTCGCAGGCTCCCACATTGGTGAATCCTAGATATGACAAATATTTTATTCTCTACGACTTTGTAGGATAGGGAATTATTTCAAGGATTCTCATGCAGCAGAATGATGATTTGATGGAACAACCCATTGCCTTTTTCATCTAATCTCTTAAGGATTACAAGCGCAAGCATTCATTCATTGAGAAGAAGGTTTTCACCGCATTGAAAGCGATGAAGAAATTCGGATGTTGTCCAACAATAAAATACAGTTGATGGTGTCACATCCTGGAGTTAAGGATTTTCTACTAAATAAATACATGAATGAAAAACATGTTAGATGGATTACTAGAGTCATGGTATAATGTATACATCAAAGTGACCAACTGGTTTCACATCCTCGGAGTAAAGGATTTTCTTTTAATAAAGACATGAATGAAACACATGTTGGATGGATTACTAGAGTCATGGAATATAATGTATACATCAAAGTGACCAATCGGTGTAGGGAAAGGACTATGTCAACAACTTACCACAAATTTGGAATCTAAAGGTGAAGAAGATATGGTACTTCATAATGATCATCAAGAGGATGCTCCCACTGATTGGCTACTGAAGATGAATAATTTTCTTCTCTTAGGAGAGTATCCCATTGACTTAGATAGGACTCAAAGATGAAGTTTTCATCTCCAGTCCATTCCTTATGTTCTAGTAGATGGTGTTCTTTTCCACGGGGATTTGAATGGTGTTCTTCTCCGATGTATAGGGCCAAAGAAGGTGGATAAAATATTTGAAGAATTTCACAATGATTTTTCTGGAGGACACTTTTCGCACAAAGAATCACTATAAAAATCATGAGGGTCAGCTATTATTGGCCAAAAATTTTTTCAAAGATACACATCAGTGGGTGAAGAAATGTAGGGAGTGTGCCTTTTTCATAGGAAAGTAGAATTTATCAACTCTTCCCCTTCATCTGATTTAGGTGGATCAACCCTTTGTTCAATGGGAGTTAGATTTCATAGAAATTATTAATCCTCCATCTAGTGACGGTCGTAAGTGGGTTCTTACCATGACAGACTATTTTACTCGATGGACGGAGGTCGTGGCATTGAAGGAAGGAAATGAGAAATCTATTCTTGATTTATTAGAGGGAATTATGACGAGGTTTGGTGTTCCATTCACATTTATTTTAGATAATTTCATGGCATTTCTTAGTATGAAACTCAGCAAGTGGGATGTAAAAATGGAGTGTACCTCAAGACTTCATACAACTATTATCCACAGGGAAATGGTTTGGCTAAGTCTAGTAATAAGAACCTCATTTGAATAATTAAGCATATAATGGAAACCAACAAACAAACTTGGCATACGCACCTCAATATTGCATTGTGGGTAGACAAGATCACACCTAAGAGGTCCATCGTTAATTTTTATGTAATGCTTTTGTATGGTAGGGAATAAAAACTTTCATTATCTCTGGAATTGCCTTCTTTAGAGTTAGCACATCAATTGGAGGTTATGGAGAGTGATCCTATGACAATTAGGTTTTTTGAGTTGATGGAGTTAGAAGAAGTTAGGAACAAAGCAATGAAGACTTTGGAGCAACATTAAGCTCAGACTAAGAAAAATTTTTATAGGAAGGCATCTAACAAAACTTTCAGGAGGGAGATTTAGTTCTCAAATGGGATGTTGATAGGGCCAAGCCAGGATGCACGTAAATTTTGATGCTCTATGGAGTAGACCATATGTCATTACAAGTTACAAGGAGGCAAATTCATTTTTCCTATCAAGACTCAATGGAGAATCACTTCCCATTCCTATGAATGGGATACATCTCAAATCTTGTTTTTGAGAAGGTCCTACCTTGTACAGTTTAGTTTAGGTTTATTTCCTCCAAGTGCTTTGCACATTGTTTGTTGTTGTGTTTTGTTCTTTTTGGTTACTTTGTTGTCTTTTTTCCATTTGTATTCTAGGTCTTTTTAAGGTTTAGGACTCATTTTCCCAATGGATTTTTGAAGGCTATTGGACTAGTGCTTAGCAAGCAAGCATCCCCAAGAGATCACCAAAAATGTTAACTTTACAAGTTACCCTTGTTGGAAGGGCCATTAATTTTTTTGCAAATCATTTTCCCTTCCTTTTCCTTAAATTTTTTTGAAAATTTTGTCTCAAGAAATGCCTATGCCATTGGGTTTTAGATTTTGGAGTTTTACTGACATTTTTCATGAAAAATGAAGGGAGAATTCTGAAGTCGAAGTCCGATCCAATTGGATTAAAAATCAAAATTCAAAGTTATCATTTTGTTTTTCATGGGAAATGTTCTCCTGACATCCAAAGTCTAAGACCAAAATTTGGAAATTCGAGTTTTGGATTTCGATTCTATAAGTAATTTTTCATGGAAGATAAGTGATAAAGTCTGAAGTCCGAAGTCTAAAATTTGGAACTTCAGGGTTTTAGAATTCAAAGGTTTAGTTGCATGGGCAAGTGGTTTACATAGGGAAATTGAGCCCAATCTCTAAAAACATTTATTGCTCAACTACCCCACGCGTGGGCTTAGGGTAATTAAATTTGACCTCCCTATAAATATGGGGATTTTTACCAGTCATTTTCACAAGATGAAAAGTAGTCGACACCCCCTTACGATTACATCTACAACCCTTCACCAAATTCCCTAAAGCATTTTTGAGGCCATATTTTTATATATTCTTGTTATTTGAGTGGAGACTTATACAAGTTGGGATGTGATGAAGTTTACTTTGTGTATTAGAGCATGAGCACTTCATGGAGGAAGCACATTGTGGGTGGGAATTATTTTGATGTCCTCTTCACGTAAGATATTAATGGAAAGTTTGTGGTGGGAAACCCTATATGGATCAGTAGAGACTATTGTAAAGTGTGTGACCATTTCCAGCGCATTGGCAAACCAGTAGGAGATGATGAAATTCCTTTGCTCCCTATACCTAGCATGGAGACTTTTTAAAAGTGGGCAATAGACTTTGTAGGACCTATTGCACTAGGGACACGTAGGGGTACTCGGTCACATTATGTCATCACTTGCATGGATTATTTGACAAGGTGGGAAGAGGAAGCTCGACTAAAGATTGCAACAAAGAAAATGGTAAGATTCTTTTGGGAGAACATTATCACAAGGTATGGATGCCCGTTGACTTTGACCAATGATAGGGGTACACATTTCTTGAATGAGACCATGAGGATCTTGTTATTAGAGTTTGGTGGATCATCACAAGACTACGCCTATGACCCATGAGCAAATGGACTTTGGAGATTGATTTTTGGACAAAATATTAAGTCATACCCTAACCAAAATTTGTGATGTTAAGAGTTTGGACATTAGGTGCTTGATTTTGGAACTTCAGACTTTAGGTTTTTAGAAATTCAAGTAGAATTTTTAGTTTCTTCGAGGCTCAAATTCAGTTCTCGAAGTCCAAATTTTTAAACCATATAATAGAAATATGTCTAATTCTTCATCAAAAGGAAAAGATAAAATGAATTATACCTATCTATGGGTATCTCCCCTTCTAGCATATCTTCGACATGGAAAATATTGGAGACATTGATTTCGAGCACATAGACGTGGTGAGTTTTGGCAAAGGGTTAAGGCCCCAAATAAAAATCTTTGCAAGTAATATATGGTAATGGGATTTTTCTTGTTGCTTATTTTTCTTCATCCATACAATTCCTTGAGTTTGTACTAGTTGTAGCCTCACATTTCAACAAGGCTACTTGTACTATGAAAGATGATGATGGTAATGTTGTGATTAGGTTAGACAGTGATTTCTTTGAAGATATTTTAAAACTCCTTGATGTAGAGGAATATGCCAAAATCTCTCTTGAGTCCGTAATTGAGCATTGGGTGGAAGAAAACACAAATTCATTGCCAAGAGCTACTTGGCCAAGACTAAAGGTACCATGTCAAGGTTTCCTAAGACAATTCCCCACTCAGACTTCATTCAAGAGGTCAATGATATAATCACATTGTTGAGTAAGGTTTCAAGTCTTCACGTGGGCTAGAGATTTTTAGGAGTGGATGTTTCTTTATATAGCCACAATTAAGAAGAAAAAATAATTTATTTAGTGGGACATAAGTAATTCAATATGTTTCCAATTGGGAGATATGCTGACCTCAAAACTTCTTCATGAATTTTTATCTTGTTTATGCGGCATATGCATGAGAGAGTATCCAGGGTTGAATCCAAAAGGAGTTAGAATCACCACTCAAATATATGATTACTACCCACAACTTACCATGGAGGAAGGTTCTAAACACTTCGGAGAGTGAATGATGCTTTCTTCATTGTCCTCTTGTATTATTTTGACAAGAATTTGTATAATCAAAGGATCTCGAATGAATCCTGATAAGAAGACGGGAGTGGGGAGGTATTTATCTACATTTACTTACATCGAGTTCCGGGTTTGCATATGCTCCAATAAATTTCCAAGATGTCCAACCGACAAGTGGGTGTTGATGGAATTAGTTTGACAATTACTTCATTATCACAAAATCTAGCATAATCAACACAAGGTAGGAGTCCATTTTCCCATTACCATAGGGAAATATACATGTGAAAATATATATAAAGCCAAAAATGTGGAAGGAGAAATGTCCCAAGTTACTCTAAAGACTTTCCATCCAAGGACCAACTTTGATTATTGGGATAAGTTTGGAAAAACAAGGTTAGCTAGTATGCATATACCCCAATTGGAGGATATTTGGATTCACTTCCGTGATTTTTTTAGATTAGGAAAAAAATAGGATCAGCTCCTAGGGCCAAAGATCAAAAGAGAGGAACGTAACCAAAACTAAATAGAAAGAAAACCTTAAGGGGTCCCGTAAAGATGAATTAAACAGGCTTAACTCTTATATTGTTGGATCTGGACCCCAAAGAGGACAAAAAAGACTAAGAAGCAATAGGGAACCATAGTTCACCAAAGAGTCCACACATAGTTCGAGACCAAAACCTCCGCAACAAAAAAAAGAAACCAAAGGCCCCGTGCCAGCAGCGTAGCCATCCTAGATTCCAGTACCAACCAACACCTACTCCTCCTCCGAGCTACTTATGCAAAGGTTGAATCTCCTCCTTTTCTTTTCCCCTTCAATCTCCTCCACTCTATCAATCAAAACTTTAACCTGAATCTCTAGCTCCCTCATTCTGTGTTTTATCTGGACCTGATCCATGACCATCTTCTTCAAATGTTGATGATGTTCAGGATGGACTCCCTTTTCCCCTCATTTGTGTCCTCCATGGCTTTTAGGACCCCTTCTAAATACAACATCTTCCTGCTCCATTCTTCAAAAATAATGGGGTCTCCCACACATTCATTCTTCCTAGAAGCACTAGCTTCCCCACCACCTCCCTCATTTTTATCTTTATCTTTCTCATTCCCCCAGAGGGTACCCTTACCCTCTTTCAATTTAGTAAGACACTCCACAAGAGTAATGTCATCTTCCTCGTCTTGCTCCTCCAAGGTCATTGTCAAAGGATGATCCAGAACCAGCTTTCCATTCTCAACCAGAAGAAGAATCAGGCCCTCATGTAGGGGCAGCTCAGCTTTCTCATTCTGGAAGGCCATCAATTAAAAGAGAGGTGGCCAGAAAAAAGGGAATACTAACCATAAACTTGTGATGGAACATGTTGAGGAAGGTCATGTGATGGGTATAGATTTTTCTATACTTACCCTCCAATGTAATATATTTCATAACTTGAAGGCAAACATCCTTCCAGACTCTAGGAATGCACGAATGTGCAATACCATCCATGAAGAAGAAACAAGTCTCCTTGCCAACAAAAATCACTCAATCTCGAGGTCTCTACGGGTTCTTTCCTTGTAGATTTTTAACCCATCCATCTTCATATCAGTCACCCTAGCAATATTGGACTCCGAGACCTCAACCTCCACACCACGACAATAAAAACCCCTCTTTCCAAGCTTTTCCAAAGTCCTTAGACAAAGAGCTAGGTTGGTCATGACCATGTAATTTAGCAATATAATTGCTAAATCCACCAACTTTAAGCTTGTTCCAAAGATCCTTGTTTCTCTCCTCCATGTTCTGACTGGCGGGTTCCACACGAATCTTATCTCCACCCATCTGCACTTTTCCAAAGTTGTCGTTCCAATGAAAATCTTTTCACAACCCACAAGTTATTCTCCCTATCAAAGTTCGAACTGGAACAATGATTTTTGTATAAGCTATCTTGGTACCTGAAATACTTTCCCCACTCATGCCGACATCATTAATCTTAGTGCCTTCTATCCTTAATGATTTCATCATTAATATTAGAGGGTAATCTCTCCCCTTTGCACCAAATTTTGTACTCATTACTAAGGACTCCCACATTGGCCATCTTGTCCACATTTATTTCCCTGCCTCAAGGTATGATTGATAGATATCTTGTCAAAAACTTTAGCAATTCCTTGATATCTTGAATGATATTTTTTAATGACCAATTGATCTTACTCCTATTGAGGAGAGAATTTATAACAATTAAGGAATCACCTTCAATCTAAATGTCCTTAAGGCCTTTTTCCTTAGCGACCAAAATACCCCAAAGGAGCACTCTAGCTTCAACCATGTTATTAGTCTGCTTTCCTAGGGGACCCGCATAGACGAACAACCAATCACCCTCACTATTCCTTAAGATACCCCCGCCCACCTTGACCAGGATTCCCCTTTGAAGCCCCATAAAAATTGATCTTGATCATATTTCCCATAGGTCTAATCTAGTTAACATCCTTACTAGGGATTTTGTTCTTGACCGACTATAGGTGAACTTATCCAACACTTCCTGCTCCCATTTCGGGTAAGGAATTTTTGTTTTACCTTTAAACAATTTGATATTTTCCTTAATGGCAGCTAGGATTTTCCTTTTAGCCACCACAATTAGAGGTTTCTGATCTCTAAAAACACTATCATTCCTTATTTTCCACAAACCCCATAAGAGATGAGGCAGAGTAATCTTCCAAGCCTAGGCCAGATAAGGAAACCTAAAAGGGCTCTCCCATTGAGTACAACAATCCTCCATATTCGAAGGCATAATCCATTGCATGTTGAAAAGTTCTGAAATCAGCAAGAAGACACCTTTAGAGAAAGGGAAATGTAAAAAAAGATGATTCACATTCTCTTCCCCTCTCTGACAAAGAGTGCACCTATTAGGGATCTGCATTCCTCTTTTTATAAGATTTTCAACTATCAGGATTCTATTTTGAACAACCAGCCAATAAAAAATATTGATCTTAGGGATTAAGTCCTTGATCCATAACTTACCCCAATACTCTTTTTGAAAATATTTCTTGAAGTGTAAGTTATAGGCAGATTTAACAGAGTAGTTTCTAGAGTCTTCCTCTTTCCAAATGATGGAATCCTCCTTAGTTTGGAAGATGGGGATGTGGAATTCCCTGAGTTTCTTATTGAGATCTTGAAAGGGTTTGATGTCACCATCATAATCAGGGGAGGAACTATGGTTTCCCATTGGACCTCATCATCATGACTCCAGAAATCTCTTATCCAAATTTTACCATTCTCCTCATAGAATTGAGCAACCTCCTTCCATATATCCTAATCTACTAAAGGGGAGTCTTCTATCCAACTATCCCACCAAAATCTGATCATGTTCCCCTTTCCAATCTCCCATAGGGATCCCTTTGAGAGGATATATTTTGAATCCAACAAAGAATTCCAGAAGAAGGATCCTCTAGGGATATTTTCATGAGAGAAGAATGAGTCAATTCTGCCTAAATTCCATAGATATTTCTTTTTTATTATATCAATCCATAGTCCTTCCTCTCTAGCAATTCTCCAGCTAGCTTTAGCAACCAAATCTTTGTTCATGATAGGTATACTTTTCAAACCCAGACCGCCACACATCTTTGGCCTAGTGACCTTCTCCCAGGCCACCAGAGGGAATTTAAACTTTTCCGAGGCCCCAGCCCAGAGAAATCTCTTCTGAATTTTTTCTAGAGCATCAATTATTTTGGTTGGGAGCTTAAAGAGAGACATAATGTAAATGGGGACTCCTTGAAGAGAGCTCATAAGGAGTTGTATCTTTCCCACCTGAGAGAGAAGGAGACCTTTCCAGGAGGAAATTTTCTTGTTAACTCTTTCCAACAGGCATTCCAAACAGAGATGTCAGCCTTTTGTAGATAAGAGGCATTCCTAAGTAAGAGTCTAGAAAACACTTGATTTTGTAACCCAAAATGTGAGCTATCCTTAATTGGACTTGTTTATCCACATTAATAAAGTAAACAACACTTTTGAGATAATTAACCATCTTCCCCGAGACTGACTCATATTCCGTGAGAGCAGATTTGAAGTTGGTGGCTTCTTGGACAAAGGCCTTTCCCATCAGGAAGTTATCATCAACAAATTGGTTGAGGCAGATCGGAGGGAGACCATTAGAAATCTTGATTCCCTGAATGCTCCTAGAAAAAAATCTTGCTTACAAATTCTACTCAAAGATTCAACCATTATAACATAGAGGAAAGGAGATAGGGGGTCACCTTGTCTCAAGCCTCTACTAGCTTTGAAGAAGCCCTCCTGGGCTGCCATTGACCAAGACCAAATAACTAGCAGTAGATATGTAGGTCATAATCATTCTAACTAGAGTATTATCAAAGCCCACTTTATTCAAGATGGCACCAAGGAAAGACCAAGTAATCATGTCATAGGCCTTGTGCATATCTAACTTAAGGAACATAGCCAATCTATCAGAATTAACAATGGAATGGATGGCTTCCTGAATCACCATAATACTATCAGTAATCTACCTACCCAGGACAAAAGCACCTTGATTTTCAGAGATAATATGGGTGAGAACCAATCTAATTCTGCCAGCTAGATTTTAGTCAAGATTTTATAACTCGTGTTACAAAGACTGATTAGTCTAAAATATTTGAATTCATTGGCCCTCAATTTTGGAATAAGGACCAAGAAAGTATTATTAAGTTAGCTGAGGAGCTTCCCATTTTTGAATAAATCTTGGACCATTTCAATGACTTCTTTCTTAATCAACTCCCAAAATTTTTGGTAAAAGAAAGCCTGAAAACCATCAGGCCCAAGTGACTTGTCAGGTTCCATATCAAAGACCACAAATCTGATTTCCTCCTCAGAAGGGATCCTTAAGAGCTCACAATTTTCTTTAGGGGAGATGACTTCTTGGAACAAATGTTTCAGGATATTGTTTTGATTCTACTCCTCAATCCCCTGACCTTGCTGAAAAAGATCCTTAAAATAGTTTATGATGACTTGATTTATTTCCTTGCTCTCCAAGAGGATCTCACCATTCTCATTCTTAATTTCATTTATCTTGAGGAGGTTTGTCCAGGAGGTGGCTGAGAAGTGGAAGAATTTGGTATTCCTGTCCCCCTCCCTAAGCCATTTCACCCTCGACTGCTGCTTCCAATAGACTTCTTCCTTTTCCAGGATATCATGATACTCTACCAAAATATTTTGTTCCTGCTCCTTAAGCACCGGATTAAGACCATCAAGATCGATAAGTTCCTCAATATTCCTTAAATCTTCAGCCACTCTACTTTTTTCCTGAAGATGTTACCAAAGACCTCTTTGTTCCACTTTTTGAGGCAACCTTTGAGATGCTTTAATTTGTAACTAAGTCTGGTAATGGCCACCCCAAAGACCCTGATATTCCACCACTCTTGAATTTTATTGAAAAGGTCAGGGTGGTCTAACCAAATCTTTTCAAATCTGAAGGGTCTAGCTTTCTTGACTAGATTTAAACCAAGATTAAGGAGGATAGGGTTATGATCAGAGCCAATTCTAGGGAGAGTCTTCAGAGAGTAGAGTTGATTGATCATATAGAGATGACTTACAACAAACCTATCAAGTCTGATTTGGATAAGCTCCATCCCAACTCTCCTATTAGCCCAGGTGTACTTTGAACCTTCCAAATCCAAATCCACCAAACCATTATTGTTAAGGAAATCAACAAGGTCCTCCATACTCTTAGTAAAGGAAGTGATGCCCCTTTTTTTCCCCTGAGAAAGGGGGAATTGAAATCTCCTCCAATAATCTAGTCTTTATCTTTGAATAAATTCCTAAAATTAGAGAGATCTTGCCACAATTTTCTTCTCTCACTTACAAGGTTAGGAGCATAAATGTTGGAGACATACTAGGATTTCTTTGAGGTTAGATTCATAAAACACATTGCCACATGCCCTAGGACAGTAAGTAAAGGAATACCATGCACAATGCTGGGATCCCAGAGCGTAACTACACCTCCAGAGGCTCCCAACAAGCTGCACCCTTCCCAACAACTATCTTTCCAAATAGACCTTCCCACTTCTTTAAATCTTTCCATACTCATTTTAGTTTCTTGAATCATGAAAATATCTAGTTTATTTTTCAATCTAAGATCCTTCACTATTCTGTGTTTGCTGGGGTTATTCAACCCCTAATGTTCCAGGAGAGAAGAATCATTTAACATTTCTTATTATGGGGAACAGATTCCCCAGAGTTTTCTGAATACCTGCATCCACTTCCTTTCTTGAACTTGTCTCCCTTACTTCCTTATTACTTTTCCTACCCTTTTGGCTGGAATCTTTACCAAAGTCAACTCTTGAGCTACTACGAGTGACAAGTTTGGATTTACTCATAGGTGTCTTTGGTGATCCTATCACCTCATAGGTATCAGCTACAAAATCTATTAGGATCCCAAACCCATTTGACATTGTTAAATCTTCTTCTGTTCTTTGTGCAAAAGAGCTCTACCCTATAGATGATACTTCATCCAACAATAGTCCATCAACAACTAGCAGAGAAAGTTTGTTTCCTTCCATGTCTTTGCTTTCCCTATCCTCGAATCTTGGATTTCCTCTTCCAACACCTAATGAATAGGCTCATCATCCTTTTCTTTAGTTTCTTTATTGGTACTTCTTTTTTGTTGTGTACTAGTCCCCACTCCTTCCTCTCTAGTTTTGATAAGTAGATTCAATGGCTCTACTTCAGGATCTAACTAGAGAACCTCTTGTTCCTTGATTTCAACAACCCTTCCATTCTTCCCAATCCTTTTCCATTCCTTCACCTCTTTTTTAGTCGCCATCTTTTGAGGCATAACTTTTACTTCAGGCTTCTTCTTTTTGAGATCTAGACAAGAGCGTTGTTCATGACCCACCAACTTGCAATTTTTACAAGCAAAGGGGGTAGGATCATAATCAAAATGCTGCACCCAATCACCCTCAGGGGTCATAAGCTTAATATTACTTTCCAAACATGACTCTTGACGCATATTCACACAAAATATGGCATGAGTGAGTCTAGTTTTTTCTTTAGTTACTGGATCCAGGGCAATAGGTTTGCCCAAACTTTTTGCTATACCAAAAAGGACCTCCGGTTTCCTAGAATTCCAATGGTAAGCCCGGTAGGTTGACCCATATCAGGAACTCTATAATAGGATTCCCATAAGGATTGAAAGCTAGCTCCCATTTCTGAACAATTATATGAGATTTTCCAATGAACCATGGTCCTTCTCCAAAAATTTTGCCACATGATCCTTACTAGGCAAAATAGCTAAGAAGTACCCATTAGCGTAAGCTAAGATCTCAATGGTACCATTAGCCACCCAACATCTCTTTTCCCAACCTCTAAAATAATCTATATTTGGTCTAGAGCCCATACATTTTACAAAGAGTTCCCCTTCCATGGAAACTTTTGTTCTAGCCAACAAAGAGATAGGAATTTTGAGGGAAAGATTACCTTTCTCTTTAACCGGTTCTAGATTCTCCGAGACACCTGGATCCCAATTCCCCCCAAATTTCTACCCATGTGCTTGGTCTCCCATCCTTTTCCCTATTTCCAATGGGCTCCATGATCACGTGTTCCTTCGCCAGGTTCTTCGCTCCCATTCTCCCTGCAGATTTGGCTCCAAACATTCCTGCTCGCTTTCAAATTTTGAAAAATCCCACTCCCGCTCCCGCTCCATCTCGCTTTAGAAAATTAAAACTATTGTAAGGAAAAGGGAATTTGAGAGATTAACTTTGAGCAGCTTGATTCACTTGGATTATAGTTGTTCTTGAAGGTTTAGAGGAAGATGCACAAGTACTGGGTCCTTCTTATAAAAGAGATAATATTGCAAATCAACCACTTGCCCTAGATAAATTGGTCAAATGAAGAGTGCAAAAACATAAAGGATAGGGTGGGCCCCATTTTGAGAAGGACCTATGAATGGTTAGAAACTTTGGGAATCACACCCAAAGTGTCAGATCAATTATCTATAGAATCGATAAACAACACATCAATGACATGATCAACCTACTCCTAAAGATAAAAGGTCAACTCTCAAGCCCATTACTAAGCCACGCAAGATCTCTTTTTCTCAAAGGTTTAGGGTCTTATGTTGAGATTTTTATTACAAAAGCTACATCTCCAAAGTTGCAATTAACTAAAGTTATAGATCTAAGTGTCTCACTAATTGTGTCTCGTGTAACACAACCACCTCTTTCTTCTTCTCTCATCTCTTCACAAATTTCAAATATAATTTCCCCTACACCTTTCACCCTTCCTCCATTGTTCTCTTCCATTTCTTACATTATTGTTTCTTTCACTACATCTATTTTCTTCACTTCATACACTCTAAGTTGGAGAGATCTTAGGGATTGGGTCTCCTCTTTCCACCCCTCTTCCACAACCATCTCTTTCTATCTCCATGTCTATTTCACCCACACCAGAGGCCATTATTTCTACTCCACCTTCCATTTTTTCAACATCATTACCCCTTTTTTGATTGATACTAGTACCTTAGTGTTATAATTTTCTCCAAACACCATTGTGATTATGTCAATGATATCTTTTGCATCATATTCTTCTTTATGGTTGCATAGACAAACCCCTAAATAGAAGAAGAATAAAGTAACTATCATTAATTTTTTTTTACTTGAGTTTCCTAGATCTTACTCCTAAAACATAGGCCAAGCTCCCAAGGATTGTCTCCAATTTTTCAGTTGATTAATCGGAGAAACATTCATGTAAATAGCTACTCCTACCGTAAGGAAAACAAGAGAGACTATACTAACGCAGTAGACTCTCAAATCTCCAATTTTTCACTAGGAAGGCTACCCATAAAGGAGCTAAGAAATATGTACAGGAGTAACTCTAGGAAATGTTTTTAGAAGTATGAAAAGGATAAGGCAACTAAAGATGAGCTTAAGGGGAAGGTTGAAAATCTCGAGTTCTTGTAACAAAATCACACATCTTGTATAAGTTATGACTACTCTCACCATTCCTTCAAATTTTTTATGATTCACCCTTCCATGTAGTGGAGAAAATTGGATAGAAAGGGAGAGTAGTAGGAACATGGATGGAGTGTTTGATGCAATATTCTAATCCATTTATTAAAATCATTGTGGATTTGTATAATAAGTTATATGGGAAAAACATTTTCGTTATGAAGTTGAGTAAAATTCTTACTGAGGAAAGTGATAATCTATATCCTAATCTTGAAACATGGAAATTAATCTAAAGTTTCACTCATATTTACTTATAAAGGAATATTTGATCGATGATGATTCCATTTTTTTAGTTTCAAAGGATTTGTAATTTAGGGTTCAGGGTTTTATGAGATCTCATAGTGAAATTTGAGGAGAAACGAGTTGAATCAGTAGATGGATTGAATTATATTTCAGATGAGTTTGAAAATATCGATTGCAAGTTCCTAAATCAAACTATTGATGGTGTTCCTATTGATCAAATCATTGCAAATTTTAAGGTTCTAGTAAATGAAGATGAATATGTTACAAAATATTTTAGGATTGATTTTGTTTACAAGTTGGTTTCTTATCATAACTTTGAATCAACTTAAAAAGATTGTCAATAGAATTAAGAAATCGTGACCAAAGTTTCCAAAGCCACTGAGTGTGTAGATGTTATAAATTGTTACACGTGTGGACCTAAAGAAGAAGAGGTTTAAGGGATCATTAAACGTTTCTTTTTATTACATTAGCAAATTAGCTGCAGAGTATAAGGAAGAATAACCAGAGGAAGATAAAGGTGTTGTCAACCCCAGCTAGGCTTGGAAGCCATTGTTAAGCAATCTCCAAGCTCTAGGACCAATGGAATTTTTAGGGTTGACTTGGTCAACCTATGTAATTGATTATTTTATTTTCATGGGATGTTGTTCCGTATGTTATTAATGCACTCTATTTTTAGTTAAATTAGTTAAAGGATGGAGCTATAATCACTCAACCCTCTTGGTTATAAATAGATAGATGCATTATGGATTAAAAAATTTTAGATCTTATTGTGAAGGGGATCTATTATTTTGATAAAGTCCAAGAACAAGCTTCAATCCTTTTATATATATTCATAACACTATTTTTCCTTCAAATATTTGGTATATTGTGCAATTCTATGATTTGTTAAGTACTTGTGAATGTTCAATTCCTTGTATGTGGTGAATTAAATTGCCTTTAAATCAGTTATCTTATTTCAATTATTGGTGAGATTGTGATATAAATATTTGTATTTCAGTTGTGGAAATCTTAAATCCCTTTTGTTGCTTAGAGTTTTATGTTGCATCAATTCAGTGATTGAGAAGATTTTTAGGAGATGTGCATGTCATGTATTGTTCCATGAATATTAATTGTGAAAATGAAGTAGATATTTTTGTTCCATTGATTCTTGGTGCATCACCATTTTATATGTTATATGATAATCCCTCTATCCCTATTCTCAAAGAACAAAGTAGATTAGTTTTATTTCAAGTGTTATAGCCTTGCATCTTGATCTTAAATCAAGTGCACCAAGTTTTGAAGGAAGCCGACCTTCTTCTGGAGGTTCATCCCAAGGTGAAAAGGTCCCACACCTTGGGGATGTTCCCATGTTGCACATGATCACTTGAATATTTTACGGTGAATGATCCTTGTGACAACAATAACCATCCTAAAATTTTGGGATAGTTTGAGAGAAAGAAAGATATATCGAGGAGAGAGATGGAAGGAGGATAAGGAATTAGAAAGAGAGAGAGGAGAGAGAGAGGATGATATGGAGATAAATGGACACATATAAGAGTATTAGACAACACAAAAGAAACCAAATCCAAGCTAAGGTAAAATCCAATCAAGATTTAGATCCATAGGGGTCACACAAGACTCTATATGAATCTTGTAAGCTTCATATTTAAGCATCCGTGTTGTATATGTCACAAAGGATTTTGAGATTAATGAAATTATATCATTTATTTGTGAGGATCCATTATGTACTCTAAAGATAAATGGCTTGGGAACACCACACCCATCTACTTTCAAGTTTAGTATCAAAGAAACATAACTCTAGGATGAGAGTTAAGATATTTGTGAGGAGAGACAAGAAGAATGTTGAACTTGAGGCAGCTTTAGTAGTGTTGTTCTCCACTTTGATAAAACTGGGTAGAGAACATCATATTGTGATAATCAAGTACCCCTAAGGATAAAGTGACTAGGGAGTTGTGTTACTACACACAAAATAAAATATAGTGCCAAGACAACTTGGTCTAGAAGATGAAATAAATGAAACAATAGCATAAATGTTGAATGATATACTAAGTGAAATTAAATGTGTAAGAATCATATTGGAAGTTGTGGAGGAAGAACATAAAAGATGTCTTGAGGCTCAAAGGTCCAAAAAATCAATGAAGCACAATATGTGGATGTCATATAAGCATGGCATCCAAGGCCCATTTCTAAGGAGTTATGAATACCAAAGGTGGATTTTTTTTTCTCTCCTAGTAATTTTAATATATGAGAGATGGCACACAAGGACATGTGTAGGATAAACATGAAAGAGAAGAGAAGAATAATTAGTATAAATTTGATGGTGCAACATGAGGGATTATGTAAATATTGTGCAAATGATGCAAATAGTCTAATAGGAAGAGGAATATCTTGGTGCGGGGAGACCGGTGCTTAGTGTTCACAGGCAATGCAATTCATATGGATAGTGAGGGAACTAAGTGATTGAATTCCTTGGGATGTGGAAGAGAGAGTAATAATTACAAGAGTGAGCGCACACAAACTACATAAAGGATAAATCACAAGGTGTGAATACAAAAATAACACCCAACATAGATGAAGGTGTTGAATATTGTGAAGGCATCGTCATAAGAGGTGAGGTGATGGATAATTTGTATGAGGTGCAAGACTAAGGGAAAATTTTCTTGTTTTTGGTTGATAACAGTACCAAACAACTAGTAGCAAAGGAAATGGTGTAAAATTTAGGATTGGAACATAGAATACATCCTAACCCATATAGAATGATTTAATTTGTGGAATATCAAGAGGAAATTCTACAAGAAAAATGTAAGGAGGAGATGAATATCATAGCATTTAATGATCACTTGTTGTTAAACATCTTGATGTTGAACTCATATCATGTATTACTTGAGAAAACCATGGAATTATGAGAAAAAAATTCTCTTTGATGGGAGAGAAATAAAAATTAGGGTGTGTGAGGATGGTAATAAAAAAATTCTACCATTGTAGGAATAAGGCATGGATCACTAGAGCCACATGGTGGTACACAAAGGAATTGGAAAGGAAGAATGCATGGTGAAGTTGTATAGCATTACATAGAATCTGAAGAGCAAAAAATAAGAATCTAGGTGATGGGTGAAGGGGTAATATGGAATCACTCAAGAGTTTGTTGTGATGTAGAAAAATATAGCACAAGAAGGAAAGGTATGAAGGGTATGCTTCAACTTGGTGATAGTGCGTAAGAGAATTGTGCCAAAAGTAGATGAGTAAAAGGGAGAAGATGAGATAGTCTAGGAATATGACCTTAGATTGCATCTAGATGTGATATAGGAGTATTTATAATTATATAGGTCCCATATATTGAATAATAGAGGAGAGATGGTGCATCCAAGTGAATAATATTACACATGAGTGGAAATCCCAATTGAGGGGGAAGAGGAGTGCATAGAAAAAGGAAGAAAAGGGAGGAGAGAAGTTTTCCCTAAAGGAAATAGAGGGATATTTTTGGTAAGGATGATATAGGATGGGAAAATATAGTTTCCCATCTAGGTCCTCAAATATAGGGATCAAATCTAAGTCTAGACACATAATGTAGATACTGATGGTACTCAAGAACAACTAGTGTCATAATTCAAGAGGATAGTGAATCTAACCCCGGGATAGATATATGTTACCAAATCCTATACCTAATATAAAGATAAATATCCTACTAATATTCATGATGAGAGTAATCAAATGGTAAATTAGTCTAAGGGTCACAATATAATAAGAAAATTAAATAGATCAAAGAAAGCATACATCTACTCTAGTTTATATCAATGATTGATCAATAAACAACATACAATGTGCAAGATAAAAAACTAAGGGTTAGAAATACTTACATGTAACATGTGTGTGATTTTTGATGTATAATCATCCTCATAGATAACATCATCGAGAGTCACTATGGGAAGTGCTCATGAAATCTCAACAAGAATATATTCAGTCCTAACTCACTATGGTGACCCAAATGAAAAAGAGGTAATCTATAAGACTCCAAGTCAATAAGTATGTGCAAAATAGTTTGAAATATGTGAGATATAAGTTCCTTAATGTATGATTAAAATGAATTTTTTTGTGGTTTGATAAAAAAACATGGATATATATACCTTATGACATCACCCATGGGAGATGGAATCACCTATGGAAAATCCAAACCCAACACCATCACCCTTGGATGATGGCATCGAACTTGGGGGAACCCTAAGGTCAAAGGGTGAAAAACATGTGAGACAAAAGTGATCCGAGATCAAATCAATGTGAATAGTTTCCCGAAATCTTCCATGATCATTACATTATGCTAGAAGACTTTGAGATATTTCGGCACCTACTTGAATGTGAAAAACAAAATCTTTTAGAGAAAGTTACCATCCACAAAATATTCTAATTGAAATGAAAAAAATAATAGCAAACTAGCTAAACAAGATGTGACACGTGGAAAAATGAATTTGATAAAAAGTAAAAAAATTGGGTTTGTGACTCCAGTCTTTGATACTCTTTTCGACAAGTGGGCCCCACTATTTTTCTCACTTTGGGGGGCTCAACCAGGGTCGATACACTTTTTTATCAAAGGGGTGTATTTTCCACAATTACTTCATCATGTTATTTATACAATATTGTATATAATTTCCTCTAAGTGTAATTACAAGGTGAATGTGGGATATTGCAATGTAATGTATTAACTATGCATTGGGACCAAAGGCTAAGTCACCGATCTGATTGAGTGATTAATTGTTAGCTTGCTGATCTAACTAACTTGTTACCTCACCCTAGTTAACTCCTCAACCGTTGGGCTTAACTTGGCTTCCTCCACACCCAATATAGCCACCAACTCCACCTCGCTACGTGGCCATCAAACTCTCTACCAGCCAAAACCAACACATCCCTCCAAACATAGTTCACCAAAATAACTCATTCATCCAAACATCCACCACCACTACGTGGCATTAACTTAAAATGTGTCTATAAGACACTTCACATAACCTCCTTCCTAAATTTAAACAACCACCTATATCCCTTATGAATTCGGGATCTTTCGACTTTGATTTTACATGTTGGTAGTGGAGGTTAGAGGGGCTTGACCCCCTAACCTCACAGTTAGAAAAAAATTAGCCTCACTGCCACACCACTAGCGGTGAACATGTATATATAGGGCTATTACTAGTTGTATAGTTTAACTTGGTAGACTATGTATTGAGCTTAAACAATTAGTTTTGGAAATCTACAAAATTGAAGCATTTAAGGGAAAAACTAGGTCTCTTTGTAAACTAGGAAAATGCTCATAATTAAGAGATGAATATTGTGATGTATTTATTCTTCCAATTTAGAGTTAACATGCCAATTTTTAAGAAATTTGTGTAGATTTTAACGGAGAAATAGAAAAATCGACTTGAAAAGTTGAAACAAACACGGAGAGCGAAAACGATGTTTTTCAGAGCTCACGAGTTCTCGAGAATCTTCGGAAGGTTTATAAAAGGCTCATTATTTGATTTGTAAGTTTATATATGTATTTACAAATCTAAACATTAATGGATCAGTTCGTATAAACCTAGCGATGTAGGAATTTTCCAAGCCACTGTAAACAATTCGTGTGTTTGTTTTTTTATTTTTGCATTAAGATTTCAATCTATTTGCATATTTTTGAATCAGATTTCATTTTTGGATGCAAATTAAATCAATATAACCATTTATGAAAAATCAATAAAATCAGTAGATGGAAAATCAAATGGTTCAAATGATTAGCTGATGTGAATGATTAAATTTAGTTTTAATTTAGTTTTTAAGTACATTTGGATCAGATATAAATCAGAAACTAAATCATATTTTAATCAGTTCAAGTTGATAAGAAGTTAATAATTGATAATTATGCAAGAGATACTTGTAAATGTTAAGTTAGTAGAAGTTTTCTACAAGTGTTTACGGATCATGTTTATTATCGAGTAGGTTGATTTGATTATTTTATACTTTAGATTGTGCAGTTGGTTTAGTTGTTATTTACAGGTACATGTGCACTATGGGAAAGATGTCTAAATAGGAAAAGTTTAAGAGCTTGAGGCATTCAACCACTAGATCTAGGAAGAAAATGTTCTCATGAGATCAATGTATTATTCCTTGGAAGAGGAATGTGAGAAATTGAAAGTGGAATTGAAAGCCAAGGATGAGCTCTTGAAAAATTTACGACTTGTGGTGATATAAAGGGAAAAACAAGTTCGTTTTGTAATCGAGACCTTACTCTCCTACAAGTGCACAAGTTGATTAAAGCATTGTACATAATCTGCTAGTTAAGGAGTCTTCCCATTATAAATCGGTTAAAATATATTTTTGTAAGTTTGAACAATATTCTAAGGGAATAGGCTCAAAGTTACTTTTTAAAATGGGATTTAATGGAAAAATCCTTGGAAAAGAAGGTCAAGGAATTGCTAACCCCATTCAGGTAGAGGATAGGCCTCACCATGTAGGTTTGGGATTCTGCTTTGGTGGCCAAAATGAGAAATGTGAATGCTCTAGGATAGCTAAGACTACAAAGGAGAAACCTCCACCATAACCCACGAAAGGTAAAAATGGTAATGGGAAAAAATGTAAAAGTGTTGATATTAAAACATGTAAATATTCCCATGTTCCTATTGATTATGATACAAAGAAGTTCTAAGTACATATATCCATGTAATTTTTTTGGATTATCTAACCACGTTGTATCTAAATGCTTTGGAAAAGGAAATAATTATGTTGGGAATAATTCTAAAAAACCATTTTCATACACAAGGTTGTAAAAATGGTGATCTCGGTAATTTTCCTAGAAAAGTGAACAAAATATATTGTACCCATTGTCACATGTAAAAGGTCATGAGGTTAACTGGGTGTTGGAAACTTCTTTAGACACCAATTTTTGGTATGTGTTGTTCCTCATACCACGTTCATTCCCTCTTTTGTTGTTATCCACATACATACCTCTCTTCTCATTTAAATCCCCCTTTCTCTCTCTAAATTCTATTTATCCCTTTAATTATTATTCTCCACCTTAATTATCCTAATCACATCATTAATTTATCTTCCCTAAACATCCCTAATCACCCTTGATTATCCCTAAACTATTAATTAATCCTTTTTATCCTTCCTAATACCCTATTATTTACCCTAGGTTCCCACCCACATTAATTTAATAATTTTACCTCCCCTTTGCCTTTATTTAATGTTTTCCTACCTCTCACCTACCTTTTATCTTCCCTAAGCATCCCTAACCCATATTTACCATTTAAAACCCTAATCCCACCTCACAAGGCTCATTATCTTGAGCTAGTCACATTTCCACCACCAAATAGATGGACCACCATAGTCATCATTTGACCCATCGGAGTCATCTTTGACCCTATAAATATGAAATACCCCTCCTCTTCGAGATGCAACTTTGGAGACTTCGATCTTTCTTATGATTTTTCCTTCATTTCTTTCTCTTCTTTACAATTACTATCACCACCTTGAGCCATTTTGGATATCTTGTGCCTTCACCTTTGGAGATTTGAAGTATTATCTTTTTATTTTTTCATGTTTGGATCCATCATTACATTTCATCATTGTCATCATTTTGCAGTTCATCATTTTTCTCATAGTTCTTTACCATTCTCTTCTGGTTCATCACCAAATCTTTATCATTCATCATTTCTCATCCATTTTAAAACCCTAGATCCTGAGTCATCCATTTTTATCCATCACTTTCGACCCTAGATCACTTTTTTTAGTTTTTCATCATTTTGTCCCTATCTACTTTTCACCCCATTCCCTTAGATCTTTCAATCTTTCCATTTCACATTTTTTTTTTATCTCATCTTTCATCATCCATTATGTCATCTACCAGCCATCATCCCTATCAACAGCTCTCATTTTTCATCATCAATTTTTCTTACATCCTTTATGCTTCATTTAGATCAATTTTCTTATCACATCTCATCATCATCTTTAGTTCCATATCAGCTTCATAGATGCTTTCAGATCTCCTCTTTTCCTAATTTTTTTCATCCTTTCCCCATCTCCTAGATCTAGTTTTGGTCATCATTTTGGAACTTACATCATTTTGGTTTAGATTAGCATTTTCTAAATCAATATCATATTGTCTTATTAGATCTCTTTTTTTGTGTTTTAGTTCTCTTTGTTGTGCAGGTAATCAAGCTCACTACGAGGAGGATATTTTATGCACCCATATCCATCATCATCTCATCTAGAGGTAGCCTTAAACCCTCTCATATTGGAGTTACTTATTTTTTTATTACCATTTCACTAATCTAAAATAGAGAGAGAAAATTTGTTCAACATTATGGCACACCCAATGGGACCCACCCTTCTTTGGTGAGTTCTTTCATTTTTTTTCCATTTCCATTTTCCATTCTTCTCTTTCTACTAACCTCACAGGTAGGATCTTTGCTTTCTTTCTTACATGTGGTGGATTTCTTTCTTGGATCAACAATGATTTTTGCTAAAATAAAAAATAAAAAGGAAAAATAGCATTATCCAAGTATTCTTCATTTTCCTATTTTCTCTTTTTGCATCATTTTTCCCTTCTTGTTTTTGCTTGATTTCATCAAATTTCACATTTCAATTTTGGGACTTAAAAATAACCTCTTCATACTTTTTTGACAACATAGTCTAATTAGGGGTTCATTTTTGCATTCACTTCTTCCACACACATCAAAATGCACACACATCAATTTACACATCTTAAACATCTCCTCCATGTGGAACTATTGGGATTTCATCACCCAATAGGAAATTTTTCATGGTGTTTTGGCCACATTATAAATTTTTTTTGACTATCGGTATATTGGCTAAGCACCCAACACCCTTATCATTGTGGTGTGTGAAGTGTGGGGGTAGGCCCCAATATCAAGCCCCATACTAGTAGTCATCATATTTGAGCCTCACGTACCTTTGGGTATATCGAGGATGCCATCCAAAACTACCTAAAACCATCCATAGTTTGGCCATTTCCTAGGTTCCCTTTGAGCCCATTTTCCTTTCTTTTTCACATTCTTCTAATAATCAAGATAATTAAAACTCTATTGTGTGACTTGTTTGAAATATTAAAAATCAGCATAGTTTCTTGTTTTATTGTTTCATGCCCATTATTACATGTTCTCAAGAAAGAAAAATGGAACAAGCCATGTCATCCAACAACATTCCTATTTCCAACATTTCCTCCCAACAAACTTCAACTCTTTCCATTATCTCTTCCACTCCCTTAGTCACTTCTTCTTCGGTTACCCAACCCATGATTTCCTTCCTCCTCTTCATGAGTCTCAAACCATCCCAACCAACACTCATATTGAAACTAATCCCTTTTTTATCACCATTTTTTCCTTCTAGACTAGCTACACCTCCATCTATCTTCACTTCTTTAGAGACTTTTGGACCTCCTACCATTCCTCATGGATGTGTGGAATTCCAAGATCTCCTTGATGCCAATCCGTTTTTTCATGACTATATCCTTCATAAATCTACCAACCTCCCCATCGAGGGGCCCCCTCTTCAAAAAATTTACACTATCATTCTCATCTTGAATCTACCCAAGTCCTCACATCACAACTCATTGTATTTTTTTCCCAAGAGCTATGAATGAGCTTTTCCATGGCGCAACACAAACTTGGCTCCCATCAATCTTCCTCTACAATCCCTCAAACTCACCAATCCACTCAACTAGTGGATCCCATTCCTCCTAATCTTCCTCATCAACACCACCCACTTCTTCCATCCCTATCACTTCCTCATCCATTTTTATCACTAGCATCCCTATCCAAACCTTGTAAGAATCCTATCTACTTCCTCCACCACCCGAACAACATGATCAAACTTTGGTCCCTATTTCTACATCCCACATCCATGCAAATGTCATCACCTCACAACCTCACCCTTCGGAGTCTACCCAAACTCACCAACCTCCCCTTAGAAGTGCCTTTTGTTACATCCTTCCTAATCAATCTATTCAAACATCTCAACCACCCCATACTTATATCTCCACTCATCCCATGCAAGGTCAATCCAACATCCCCATCTCAACAACAAAAAATGCAAAATTATCCATCCAATTACATCCCTACCTCTCAACAACATCCTATTTCTCAACCCATTCAATCACAACCCTTCAACAATCTTCCCCTTATCAACCACTTCCACAAACTCCTACTCATCCACAATCATATCAATCTCATCCCAACCTCACCCATCTACTTCTTATATCCAACAATCATCCATCTACCTCTCATCCCCACACATCTAATGACCCTCTTCATGCTTTACTAAGTAGAATGGACCAATCTTGAAGCCACTACTTTAGGGTCTAAAACCACCTTTTCCTATGAAATATTTTGTAATGAACCCATCAATCCATCAGTTCCCATAAAAAACCCTATCCTCCACACTAGGAACTCCCCAAATTTTCCAAGTTTAATAGTAAGGAGGACCCACAACAACATCTTCATGCCTTTAGGCACACATGTTACCTTATTTCTCATGACCAAGATCTTATGCTTCACACCTTCCCCATGTCATTGGTTGGCCCCACTTTGACTAGTATAATGAAATCCCCCAACATTCTCTATTCTCCTTCACCCAACTCACACAACTATTCTTAGAGAACTTTTCTATCAACATTGCATGTAAAATCACCATTACAACCTCTCTACGCCATTAGATAATTTGATGATGAATCTATCATATACTTTGTCACTAGATGGCATGGCATAATCAACCAATTTCCTTCTCTCTTCCATAAACTGAGCTAATCAAACTCTTTTCATGGTCTTGTGTGAAGCATATTTCATCAACTCTTCAGATTCAATCCTTCCAAACCTTTGAAGAGGCATTCACCATGGCTCATAAACTTGAACTTTGCCCCTTGAGCAAGGCCATGTTAAACTCTGATCTAATAAACCAAAACCCAAATTCACTAAGCCATCCAATCATGGTGATAAATCAAATCTAAAAATGCAACTAACTATCATCATCAAATCTTCATCCATGTCCACTTCTCACAGAGCCTCCACAAAGAGCTCCTAGGCCAACCCCAACTATACCCCTCTTGGGGAGTCCTATAGTTCTATTTTTGACAAGCTAATGGTCATGCATCTCATCATTCAACTTCCCCATCTCAACCTCTTGATGATTCATGACCCAAACCAACATGGTATCATGAGGAGCACTATTGTAAATACCACCAAGTCCATGTGGTCATGACATTGAAAAGTGTCACACCTTTAAATATCTTGTACAACATGGCTCATAGATCATGGTGACCTTCAATTAGATAACCCTAATGCACCCCTAATCAACCCTCGATGTCTTCAAACAACCCTTCCCCAACCATCCACCAAATAATCAAACCACTCCTCAGACATCTCAAGCACCTAATGCTCACACGATCAACACTATAAACCAATAATTGACAACATCACCTACACCCACCATTCATTCCTTCATCCACTACACCCATTGATATCTCTCCTCCTTCACCCATGGTCTTGTCTGCATCCACACCTACTTCAACATCCATCATAGATACATCTATTATTCCACCCACACCTACTTCCATCACATCTACTTCCTCTCATTTCTTCATCATTACTTCCTATTACACATATCTCACATCTACATCTCCCTATCCATCCATATCTTATCCCTATCTATCACAACATCTTCTTCACATAGCCCTTCATCTATATCCACTTCCATATATCCTTACCTACAACCACATCTATATCTATCACTATTCCCACATCAACATATGAACCTACTAAGAAAACATCTCCTCCTCATATAATCACAAACATCCCCCCATCTCATCCACATCTTCAACCACTTCTACATCAACACCTCTAAAATCCTCAGAATCTATGGCTCCTTCAAAGCCTCTTATTCCAACACCACCTTCATCTTCAACCCCTACATCTTCAATGAAATATTCATCCAAATCATCCAATTCCACCTCTAAGGACCATCCTCTTGTAGAGATCATTGTCATTCCCACCAAGGGAAAACATCACAACAAAAATCCAAAAACCTTGGCATTCTTATTCAGAAATATCTCACCCATCCACATAAAAAAATTTGGAGCTCCCTCCTCCTAAACCTCACCATCCTAAGAAATCTCATGCCTCATCATCAATCTTAGGAGCACCTCCATCTATTTTTGGACCAGCCCTTTATCTAAATCCCCTATCATCAATCAATCAAAATCAAAATCAAAGTCACCTATTCTCCCTCCTAAATCTAAATCAAAATCAAACCATCCATTTTCCTCCTTCTCCCAAGATCAAATCAAATTCCAAGGCACTCATAAAACCTCATAAAAGTAAGATACCTCTCTTACCTTCATCTCTAAATCAAATCATCTATCCATCCCCACACAACATCTCCTTCAAGCACCCCTTTTGTCATATACTGAAATATTTCAACATCTTGTCCAAGCATCTACCATCACTCTTCCTCCTATCAAATCTTTTGACTCACATGGAAAAAACCCACATGGTTTGACCCTAATGTCATGTGTGTCTATCATCATACCCCTGACATGATATAAACATTGTAGGGCCCTCCAAACCCTCATCCATAATCTCATCAAGAATATGACCTTCTTATTGAAGAAGATCATCCTCTCCCATCCACATCTAATCATAATCCTCCCATCAAATCCACAACCTCCAAATCTACTTCTTCATCCAAAACCTTCATCATAATCCCCCCACCAAACACTACTTCTTCCAAAGAAGGTCCCCTCTCTTTTTTATCGATGTTTCATCATCACCACTCTCTCGACCTTATGACCCCCAATCATCTACTCAATCTAAACCTAAAGTTTTCATCACCACTCCATCTGATCAATCTAATCCATCTTCTTCATCCAAATCCAAGGTATCCATTTTAGCTCTCCACCCACTTCAAAACCAACTGCCATTGAACAAAGTATTGTGAAACAACTCCATCAAGTCTAGTTAAGATGTCACTCTATGAGCTCATCCAAATCTCCCCAATCATAGAAAAAGCTCTCATCGATGCTTTACAATGCATCCCCATCACTAGTGATGAAACTCAACCTTTCACATCCCTTTTTGGAGTGCTCTCACTTTTTTTACCATTTTTCATTTGATGACACTAAAATTCTCTTGATATCTCACCTAAATACCATGATCTTCCTCTCTTCATCATTATCACATCAATGATACATTCATCCAACATTCAATGATAGAAAATGGAGCTAGAACATCAACATTATATCATCTCATACCTTTGATCAACTTAAGCTTCCTAACTCCATTTTCACTCAATCACCCATGGTCCTTCATGCTTTTAATGATGTTGTTTCCCCCACTTTGGGAATAATCATCCTTCCCATCCATGTTGATGAAAAAATCCTTCATGATCTCTTTTACATCATTGAGGGGGAGTTTTAATATAATGTCTACTTGGGAACCATGGATCCATGCCATGCATTGTGTCCCTTCCACTCTCCATCACATCAAATATGAGCATGAGGGGAAATCCTAAACAATCCCCATAGACATTCCTCCCTTCAAATCATGTCACATGACTTATCACCTAATGATGTGTTTGTCCCTAAAAAGACTCATCTGAAGCATCCACCAGCTCATCTCTCCTGCATCTAAGCTCCTAATGATGATTCTATTGATAATGTGATGAACATTTTCACTGGGGGGGAATATCACCTTCTCACTCTCAATGCCCTTCCAACACCTAATAGACTTGGTAGACCCGATAAAAAGCACCTATGTATCAACCAAATGTTGGGGACATCATTTCTTTTAGACCACCTCATCTTCAAACCAATCTCATCTATGGTGGCATCATCACCCTTCTTCTCACATCGACACTCAACCTCACACCAAACCATATACTAATGGATTTGAATTCCTCTATAATAAATCCTTTTCCTACACCTACCTCCATCATTGCATGCATGGAAAGGATTTGGTATGGGGCATTATGAACAAGGTGTACATGATCTCATCATCAACCAATCTCATAAACCCCATGAGAAGTTTGGCTTGGGTTTCAAAGTACAATCCACCGACCCTCACACATTCTTCTTCCATCTCCCATGAACATCGATCCTCATCCACTTATTCTCCATCCAATGAGCCCATGGATATGGATGATACCATTGTCCATTTCTTCTAGATTTTTTTTTAATCTCTATGATCACTTTGGGACCACTCACTTATCAGTGTGAAGGTGAAACTAGGTCCCTTCCTCTTCAATTTCTTGATATGGTAGAGGAAGATTCCCTACCATTGACATTCTTCAATGCACTGATGATGATTCCATTCTTTCTTATATGGGGGTGGAAGATTCCTATCTTCATAAGTCCTTACCTCTCTAACACATCCACTCTTCTCAATGAATCCACCATCGACATCAATATAGGGACTCTCACAAGAGCCACATCCTCAAAGTGGGTCAATCCCTTGATCCTCAAGAGCTTGAATCTTTTACCACCTTCCTTTCTAAGTACAATCAAGCCTTTTGCATGGTCCTATGTTTGACATGTCAGGCCTTGATCCTTCTATCATCATCACAAATATCATCACCATCCCAATGCTAAGTCAAGTTAAGTAAAGATTTTTTGCATGCATCCTCATGTTTCCCTCCTTATCAAAGAGGATTTGTAACACCTTCTCTCAACTAATTTCATCATTCCTATCAACTATCCATAATGGGTTTCCAACATCATGCCCATTTTTCCAAAGCCTCTCTAAAAAGCTTTGCATATCTATACTTTGAATTTCATATTTAAATCTCACTTTCCCTAAAGATGACTTTCCCCTTCCCAACATCGATCAACTCATTGACCTCACCATGGGCCATGATGATGATTTTCTCTTATGGATGGTTTTTCTAGTTATAATCAGATCCTCATCACACCCAAAGACCAACATAAGACTTATTTCATCACTCCTTTGGGGGACCTTTTGTTATCATGTCATGCCCTTTGGTTTAAAAATGTGGGGGCCACCTATCAACGTGCTATGACCTACATCTTCCATGATCTTATCCATAAGATTGTAGAGGACTATGTCGATGACCTCTTTGGTAAATCCAAGCATCAGCATGGATCATATTTCCATCCTTGAAACCCTCTTTGCACATCTTATCAATTCTTTCCTTCATCTCAATCCATCCAAGTGTGTATTTTTTGGAGTTCTAACTAGAAAAATCCTTGGCTTCATCATTTCTATTAGGGGTATTGAAGTTGACCCCACCAAAATCAAATCCATCCTCAAGATGCCTCCCCTTCTAATCTAAAGAAAACTTTATAGTCTTCAAGGCTTGAATTCAATCATTCATCACTTTCATCTCACAACTCTCTAATCATTTTCAACCTTTTCACCATCTTCTTCACAAAGACATCAATTTAATTGGGATGAAAATTTCCAAAAATCCTTTGATGATCTCAAGCAATATCTTCTATCCCCACCTATGCTCACACCTCCATGCAAGGGGGAGCCTTTATATCTTTATATCTTTACCACTCGATCATGCTTTGGTGCCATGTTGGCACATCATGATGAGAAAGGTAGGGAGCAAGCCATTTATTACATCAATCACACCCTTCATGAATTATGAGACTCATTACACTAAAGCTAAAAAAAGTTTTTTTGCTCTCTTTTCTTCACCACTTCTAAGCTTCTTCATTATCTCCTCAATCATAAAACCTTCATCATCACCAACTTCCATCTTCTTAAAACCATGCATTCTAAGCCTTATCATAATGATCACATCACTCGATGGCTCATGCTCATGACTCGAGTTTGACCTAGAGTTCATCTCTCAAAATCTATCAAGGGTTGCAAGCATTTCCGATCAAATTAGTTGAGGCCCCTCTTCTCCGAAAACATCATCCTCCTCATGAACAATTTCCAGATGAGTCTATCTTCACCATTGATCATGAATTCACCCCTCTAGATGACACTTTTCTTTGATGGATCTAAGTTTCAACAAGGGGGAGGTTTGTGTTATCATCATTCCTCCTTGGGATACTCCTATCCCCATCACTTATAAACTCAATTTTGAATGCACTAACAACATGGTTGAGTATGAAGCCTCATCTTGGGTCTTGAAACCATTTTTCATGCTTCGTGTCCAAATCCTTGACATCTATGGTGATTCTCATCTTATCATCAACCAATTCAAGGGCAATCTATCAATGTAAAAATGAAGTCCTTCAAAAATATAAGGACATCATCAATTTTTCTTGAAGCCTTTGAATTTCTACACCATCCAATCCATCCCTCATTCATCTAATCATTTTTTAACATGATGGCATCTCTCACATCTCTCATCCCATCCTAAAGAATCCAAAATTTCTTTTTTTTTCATCATCTCGATCAACCATCTCATGTCCATGAGCTTCCTCATGTCAATCATCATCATTTGACTAATCAATATTGATCTCTCTAGTATTCTCAAATTTTTGACTATCTATCTCAATCCAAAATTCCCCTCCACCTATCCAAAAATGGTAGGAGGTCATTCTTCAATGTGCTAACCACTATGTCATCCTTGGTGGTATCCTCTACAAATGTGGGTTTGATGGTATTCTTCTTCATTGCCTAAAAAATCTCATGAATCTATCTGTGTTATCCAAGAAGTCCATGATGGTATCTATGTGGTGGTCATTTTAGTGGTTTGGTTGTTTCCAAGTGTGTTCTTCATGGGTTATTATTGGCCCTCCTCAATCAAGACTAATGTGACTATGTCAAAAAGTGTGTTAAATGTCAACAACATTCTAATCTAATCTGCATTCCTAGCCAGGCCTTATAGCCAGCTCAAGATCTTTGGCCTTTCTCACAATGGGGGCTTGACCTCATTGGCCTCATCAATCTACATTCTTCTCAATCATCATTCTATCATCATCACAACTGAATATTTCACCAAATGGGTGGAATCCATTCCACTCACATCCAACTAAAGCTAACAAAATTTTCATTTTTTTATCAACATATCATCTTATCATTTCAACGTTCCTCATAAAATCATCATCACGAAAACAAAAGTCCTTTAAAAAAAATATTAAAGAATATTTGAAAATCTTTCACATCAATCTTAGCTTCTCATCTCCTTATTATCCTCAAGTTAATGGCCAAGCCAAATCCACTAACAAAACTCTTCGCCAAATATCCTTTGCTAAAACCATCATGAAATCAAGGCAGATGTAATTGGCATCTTCACATTCCTTTTCTTTGGGCTTATCGGACTAGCATCCACACCTCTATGGGTGCTACTCCTTTCTCTCTTGTCTATGGATCTGAATTCATTCTTCCCTCAAAGTCCAAATCCCATCCTTTACATGTTTCTCTTTACAACTTCATCTCTGATGAAGACTACCATCAAAGAGCATCTAGCACAACTTGAATTGTTAGATGAGTGTCACTTAATTTCTCTTCAACATCATCATGTTTATCAAGAGCACATCAAATGTGCTTATAAAAAACATCTCAAAGAGCATGACTTTAACATCAATGACCTTGTCCTTAAAATAAAATCAAAATGTCACTACTCTAGAAAGGATCCAACATGGAAAGTTTTCTCCCAACTGGATTGGACCATACATTATCACACATAAGTATGGGTCTGGATCCTATCATTTAGCATCTCTAGATGGTAAACCAGAAACAAACCTCTCAATGCCTTGCACTTGTGACCCTTCTATTGTTAACATATCTACTAATGTGATCCTAGTCATATCAACAATCTATCTCCCTCATCATCCTTACATTCCATCTCTCATCGTAATGATTTGGAATTATGTGGTCTACCATCACTTTCCTATCTATGACCTTGAATATGGGCACCATGGATCTCTCCCATAGCATATTCCTTATGGAAAGTTCCTCCTTCTAGGTGGGAACCCCATGATCATTACATCCATCACCCTTATCTACCTATTGGAACCATGTTAAGGGTCTATAGGTGTCACTTGTACATCTTCTCATCCCCTCCCCAAGTGGTCTACTTGGTTATCCCTAGCTCTATCCAAAGTCAAAATTTGGATGCTCATATCAAAAAGGCTATCATATCCAAAAAAATACTTCCCTCGAAGGACAAATTGTTCATATAAAGAAAAAAAATTCAAAAGTATAGACTGATCCCTCAAAGGATAACTATCATGCATATTCTATCCTACCATCTAAAAGTCAAAAAGTCAAAATTCAAAAAAAAATCTAAATGTAGACCACTCCCTCAAAGGATGGCTACTTTCCTATATTATGGTAGTAAAAGGCTTCCCACATTGATCATCCTTCCAAATCTCTAAAAGTGCAAAAGAAAAAATCAAAAAATAAAGCATCCCTAAAAATCTTCCTACATCGATCAACTTTCCCATCTATAGAAAACTTCCCGCATTGATCAGTTTTGCACCATATTTCTCAGAGTTGGGGCATAGACCTAGGAATACCACCTAAGGAGAACCTATTTTCCCCATACAAGCTCCATCTTAACCCTTTTTCATCATGTCTACAATGGGTCTATAAGCACACTTTCCATCTTTCCTCGGGATCTTAAGTATGACTAACTATCATTGGTTATGTGTTAACACTTTTCAATGGTCACAAGTGCATTTATTTTTCTTGTTCCTTTCAAATTTACCTCTACTCTATTCAAACACATATTTTCCATGTTTATTCCTCTCTACTGACGGAGTGTACTATCTCACGCTTGGGTCACCCTCTTAAGGCCGCACAATCGCAACATCCTAACTTCTACATTTTTCATCATATCACATCAATATCATCATGTTTTCTTATAAATTATCTCAATTTTTCAAATTATCATGTATATCATCTAAACATTAGCATGTTTTCTCTATAATCAATAATATCATTTTCCATCTACATCTATCATATCATCATCTCATCATCATTTACTAAAATTTATCATATCTATCAATCAATCAAAATGTCATTTTCCAATCTATAGGTGGGATGGGCATTAAGGACATCAAAAAATGAACATGGCTTTAATTGCAAAAATGGGATGGAGAATGCTAACAGAGGAACAACCTTGGATTGAATTAATCAAAGTCAAATACCTAGCTCAACAAAACTTGAATTATTTCCTTTATGATGATCAGATTGCCTCATGGATCTGTTTTCTAGAATAACTTGACTCAAATGAGGAATTTTATCAAGCAAGGATGCAAATGGAAAGTGGGAAATGGTAGTGATATATAGTTTTGGAGTGATAACTGGACTAACTTCAGTTTAAATGATAGCTTTGGCTATATCAAGGATATCTTAGTTTAAAAGTATGGAACTAAATTCAAAGACTACATCGAAATGGAGGGAAATAGAAGAAAATGGAAGCAACTTATTGTGGAGGTGAATGAGCCAAATTCCATGGTTTTATTTCTCCAAGAGCAATTAGATATTATACCACTTGAATCAAATTGATGTTAAGTATGAGATTTTTTGGAGTAACTCATTTGATGGTGAATATATTGTCAAATCAGGATACAATTCCTTTTTTGAAAATATTCATTGTGATTTTAAATGGAGTAGAATTTGGTTGCCTGAACTAACTCCCAAAGTCAATTTATTTTTTTGGCTTGTCCTCAGAGGAAGAATTCTCACAAATGATAATTTAATCAAAAGAGGGTTTATCATGCCAAATATGTGTTGCATATGTAAAAAGGAGGCTGAGGACATTAAACACCTTTTGTTACATTGTGAGTTTGCTTCAAGATCTGGAGTTTTGCTTTTTCAAGATTCAATATCTATTGGACCTTGCCAAAGGAATTTTCACAAACTTGGGAACAATGGGACCCCCATACAAACATTACATGGTTAGGAGACTATGGAAACTAACCTTTCCTCATATAATCTGGAGAATCTGGAAAGTCAGGAATGATATAATATTCAAAAACAATAGGTAGATTTGTAAAACAAGCTTCAATAAGATTGGTAATGCAGTTAAAGATAATATTGAAATATTTAAACCACCTAAGAACAAGAAATATCCTAAAA
The DNA here is from genome assembly GCA_018340775.1 of Taxus wallichiana var. yunnanensis. NCBI lineage: Eukaryota > Viridiplantae > Streptophyta > Pinopsida > Cupressales > Taxaceae > Taxus > Taxus wallichiana. The sequence goes on along the minus strand of CM031239.1, from coordinate 606,113,859 downwards.
ATGAAGAGGTTATACTTTCAAATTGGAAGATTGATATTGAAAATGTTCAGAAACAAAGAACTTCAACCATTGACAGGTCTTCAATACACTGGATCCCTCCTCCTAATTCTTGGTATAAGCTCAATTTTGATGGAGCCTCTAAGGCAAATCCAGTTTAGTCTGTTGGGGAGGAATCATACCAGATAACAGAGGTTTTTTAATTTTTTCTTATGTAGGTAGAATGGGACACCAAAACCATTATGTTGAAGCCTTATCATCTTTATGGGGCCTAAGACTTGCTAAAGAATGTAATATTTTGAACATTATTGTAGAAGGAGACTCCTTGAATGTCATAAATCATTTAAATCATATTCATCCTCCTAGTTGGACAATTAAGGATTTTATACAGGAGTCTATAAATATTTGTCATACCTTCAATAACCTTAAAATTGGCCACACTTATAGAGAGGGTAATAGGGTGGCAGACACTTTAGCTAATTATGGAATTAGTAACAACTTCATCACTTGGTATTATGAGGAAAATACCCTATTGAAGTACATAACTCTATCACCAAAGATAAATGTGATAGATTACATCCCACGTAGAATCACTTATGAGATTTCATGTGCTTTATTGGAAATGAAAGTTAGCACATGTGAGAGGAGTACATGCATTTATAATCATAAAATTTCACATGCCCGATGGGTCTGTAGATGGATGGTTAAAAATGGATTAGGTAAGACAAAAACACCTTTTTCACTAGTTTAAAATAGGCTACAAACGAGGTGGAAGATGGGGGAGCTCATTTCCAAATCGAACCTAATCTGATATCCTGCATGGAAATAAAACATAGAGATGTGGAACTACCTACACTGGGGTGTTATTTTTCAATGAGAGAGGGGATATTTTCATGGAGAATCCAAGGGCATGATCAAAACATTTCCTTACATTTTTCCACATATTGGAAAGAACGAAAGGTAAAATATGGTGGAAAAACATGTTAATGACAAAGGATCTTATTGTAGAGATCATGTGCCTCACTTTGGATGGAATCATATTTTTCAATAAGAGAGTGGATAAAAATGTGGAAGCTAAAATGTTTGTTGAAACAGGGGAGGAGCTTCAATTCGTAATAGTGGGTATAAAGGTAAGTTCCATCCCTGAGCCATTTGATGAAATTGCTAAGATGATGGTTCACTTTATTTCACTTGAAGGTAGATACATCACTATACCCACAAAGCATTTTGTTTTTTCTTAACCATTTTAGGAGAAACCTTCTTGTTTTCTTCCTACACTATCTCCTAAACTCAATGGAGCATTCTTGGAGCATTCCATACATGATTTTCAAAACCACACGTGGCCATTCCCTCTCCATCGTGACTAATCCTCCTCCTTCATAGACATTGCCTTGCCCATCACCCTGTCATACCTACTACTCCCATCGTCCCACCCATTCCCATTAACCCTATTCCTACTATCACCCCAACCACCATCTCTGGCCAAAGGAAAATCAGAACTAAAAATCCTTCCTTCTCCAAATTGCACCCCTCTCCTCTGGAAGAGTTCTCAGGAGCAGTAAGGACATTGAAATTTCCCAAAATTTATTACACATCAGCACTACAGGAAAAGGAAACACTACTCAACATGAGAAGGAGAATCTTCTTCACAGGATGGAAACCATGGAAAAAGAGATGGAGAATCTCAAAAAGGACATGCATCAATTGATTAAGCAAAGGGGTAAAAGAAAATTGAATGAGGATGTTGGTATTGGTGAAGAACAGATAAATGAAATTTACAAGAAATTGAATTCCCTGGACAACTAAACTAAGGGAATTCTAAGATTTTACTTTCCCACGACATGATCATAACATCTCAATTTTTAGGGGAATAACATCTATGATTTTCTAGAATAACATGTCACAAAAGAAAAACCCGGTGGGACCATGCTCTAAAAACACTCTACTAATCTAAGAAAGGTATCTCATAAGCCATTTGGGGCTTCCTTGTACTAGTAAAGGATAGTCATCCATCATGATCACCCTCATAGATGTTAAGTCTGAAAGGAACGGAGATCATCTCCCAACTAGATGCTAATGACCCTACGCATGTCACTACTCTAGCATTATTTACCTCACTTCAAACTGTTAAATCAAGAATTGACATGGCTTCTAGGAAATAAACTTCTTCATAGTGACATTCTTCCTATAGTTTAGATGTTGTTTAAACACATTAGATGGTACTTTTTAGCAATTCTATACTTTTTCTACTCTCTCTTGGTTCATCATTTTTCGAATACTACTTGGCTTATTGTAATATCTGGATCTTGATCCTTTTTGCTACTTACTCCTATTTATTTGGATTTTGAGCCTTTTTGTATTAGGGTATAGTCCCTTCAAAACTATTTTCCATTAATAAAAAAACATCCATCACATCCATAAATAATTAACATCCATCATATAATCATGTAGCTCATCAAACAACATATATAAGCCACATAAAAATCATATTAATATATCCTCATAAAAATACTTCCATACATTCATGATGATATGGCTCACGAAGTGCTCGCAGTAAAAGGTAATGCCACATGTGTAAAACTCCATGTAGGGGCTCAATCACAAAATCTATACATTGAAAATCAGTATGTCATGATCACCCTCTATATGTTAAGTTGTAGATTAGATGTTTTGAACTCCGAGACTTTCCCCAAAAGGGTGTCGGTTCGCAACGGCACATCTCTCTTAGCAGCCATCCTCTCCTCCATCCAAGTCTGGTCTTGCCTCATTGTATCTCACACAAAAAAATGGATTGCCATGCTCCAAGATGGTGTTTCTCAAGTTGAGCTTATTTCTCTCCACTCCACTTCTAGATATGTTACATATCATGTCACATCTAGTATCCTCGATGTCACAATGTGCTCATAATAGCATGCATCTACACCCAATTCCTTGTACTAGTATAGTGACATAGTTTTGAAACAAACGTAGTGGCATTAGGGAGTGAAGCCATCTTACCGGATCCATGAGAATTTATTGGTGCCTCGCCACCTAATGCCATGACTATATGTACAAGATCCTAAATATACCCCCATGTTGTCAAATTCGGACTTTTGTTGGTAAGGAGGTATAGGCCTCTCTCAATCATCAATCATTCGTAGTACCTATCTCTCTACCATATAGCCATGTATCTCTCCCGGCGCAATCCGTAGCCTCTTGGTGGGATGCATCCAAGTATTCCCATATAGGTAGGATATCTCGGCAACAAGATCCCCTCAAAGCTAGGTGATCTCCACCATCATCCTCTGACTAGGTATTTCCTCCTCCTCTCTTAAACACAACCACACCTCATCCTCCTCTATATACTCTCCTCATAACCTACCAAGACTTGAGCAATATCTCCTCCATCTATCTGGAAAATCCATACCTTTGACCCCAATGTGCATGCATACATCTCGCATTATTATCCTTGTACAAATCTGGTGTACATATGCCTAAAGAAGATTCTAATGGATCTTTCCCAAATGCTCATCATTGGAATAGGTAAATTCATAACTCACCTAGATCCATGTCCCTAAGTGAGATTACGGTGAGGTGGAATAACATATATGATAGGAACCACCTACACACATTATCGACACCTCATCCTTCTCTATTCTACCTTTGCCATCCGTGAATTACTCATCATCTATCTTGAAAATTGGAAGCACAATGGATTATTAGATGGGGATCCGCCATCATTAGAATGCTTAACATAGATCAGGAGATGGAGTACATATAAGCTCCCATAAATACCTATCTTACAAAATTTAAATCAAATTTCATATTACTTACTTAAGTCACAAAAGGGTGAATCACTAATCTAATCATTAATGTGTCACACCACTAATTTTTAAATACCATTTTAAATACATACATGCATCAACCATGAACAAGAGAATCAACACAATAACACAACATATAAGTGGGAAACCATCATGGGGAAGAAACTCCACTAAAAAAAATATTTATATTGATATGTTTCAAATTTAGTGAGGCACCAACCCCACATGGAACACCCACCCCTAGTTTAGTATAACTACAACCCTAAAAGGAGAACCAACCCCTAATTTTGTGAAACACCAACTCCACAAGGAGGATACAACCCCAAGATGATCAAGCACCCACTCATCCACCTTAAGATGAATATCTATTATGTATTTTTCTTCCACAACTAATGGAGAGCACAAATTCAGCTCACACTCCTTCAAACCCTAGGTCTTCAAACTTGCATACTTATTCACTTTCTTCACTCTTAAAATCATAAAACCATTACACACACACTTTCTCGTAATTATTAAACCTATCACACACTTTCTCAGCCTATCAAAAATTCCTTTTACCTACAAAATCTCATGATGAGGCCATAAATTGGCCATAAATTACCATTATTTTGTCCTTCCAAGTTACCTTTGAAAGTGGATTTAATGAAATATTTTGTTGTTGACTAATCATATTGATTATTTAGGAATAGATGCAAAGTCTTATGTATGCAAGCCATAAAGGAAAGATAATGCTAGTTTTGGGAAAAGTATAATTGATCATGAATAGTACATTTAAAATCAAATATTATTTCATATTAAAATTCCTCTCAAAAACTTATGCAATTTCAAAAAAGAAATCATCTCAATCGAGGTCACATGCAAAAGTTATAGTTGTTTTAAGTTAGTTACTGGAACTCACGAGTTAGTTTTGAAACTTACGCAGTTTAGTTTCGAACTCGCAAATTTAGTTCCAAAATTTATATCAATTGAATGATAGTTAGTTATGGAACTTTCAATTCATGGAAAAATCATATTTAGTTTGGAACTTGCAGATTTAGTTCGAACTTGCATAAAAGGAATGATAGCTTTAGTTCCAGAACTTGCATCAACGGAATGATAGTTTTTGAGGGATTGTGAAAACTTAGATATTCTAATGGGAAATATGATAGATTTTTTGTTCATAGAAATTTTTTAACAAAAACCTCATTCATATTTGCTACAGGTTTTACCAATGAAGAGAGATCTAACTTTTAGTGAGCTGCAATTAAGGAAAAGTGTATCAAACGAGCACTAAAAGTTCCATAAATAGAAACAAAAAATTCAAATGGAAAATCTGAGAGAGGTTTTTTTCATAGAAATTTTTTTAACAAAAACCTCATTCATATTTTCTATAGGTTTTACCAATGAAGATAGATCTAACTTTTAGTGAGTGCGGTCAGAAAATCGATTGCGAGCACTAAAAGTTCCATAAACATGAAAATAGAAAAATGAAATGGAAAATATAAGAGAGGTTTTTTTCATAGAAATGTCTTTAAAAAAACCTCATTTATATTTTCTACAGGTTTTACCAATCAAGATAAATATAACTTTTAGTGAGTTGTAGTCGAGGAAACATGTAAGAGCACTAAAAGTTCCATAAACAAAAATAGAAAATTCAAATAGAAAATATGAGAGAGGTTTTTGTTCATAGCAATGTGTTTAAAAAAACCTCATTCATATTTTCTACAAGTTTTACCAATCAAGATAAATCTAACTTTTAGTGAACTGCAGTCCGAGGAAAAAGCGTATCAAACAAGCGTTAAAAGTTCCACAATCAAAAACAACAAAGTCAAATGGAAAATTTGGGAAAGGTATTTGGTCAAAATCATATTTTGAGTAAAAACATCTTTCCAATAATGTATAAGAATAAAATTATTATGATTCTTATTACCAAAAAGCAAGGAGAATATTTGGGAGTAAATCTTCCTAAAATAAGCAAGATAAGATTTGACTTCAATAAAATATCTCTCCATATTTTGTGGAGATGGAGATCTTAATTGTTAGGATTGGAATAAAGATAATATCAGATTGTATTTCCTAAAATAAGGATTTTGTTGGATGCATGAATTATAAATGCAACCTTCCACACTGAGATATGTAATTTTTTTCTCCCAAGAAATAAAGATCTATTCTTTCCTCTCAAATATTCTGTAGTTTTAAAATCAAAAGTATGATTTAAATCCTCTTCCAAGAAATGAGTTGGCCACTCATTTCAAGGAATATGGATCTATGTATTTATGTTTATGTTTATTCATTTATCTGTAATTCATTTTGTTGTATTGTTTTTATTTTTGTATTGTGAAAATTCAGTCTGTTGTGAACCTGTAGGTGTTTCATTTAATTATGTTTATTTCCAATTCAAGCAATTTCAATTTATGCAAGTGTGTTTAAATTTATGCAAGTGTGTTTAAATTCCTACAAGTTTTATTTCCTTCATGTAAGTGTGATTTATTTTATGCAAACTTTATTTCTGCAAGTGTGCCTTTATTTCTGCAAGTGTGGCTTTCATTTCTGTAAGTGTGATTTATTTTATGCAAGTTTGGTTTGTGTTTAAAGGAGTTATTTTCCAAGATATTCTTATCTTAATGTATATAGCCATCAAAACCAGCCCTATATTGACATTATTAATGGCAAGGATTGATGACCCTCATCATCTCACACATAGGTCACACTTTTTGCACACACTCAACTAGAGCACAAAACACCCAAAACATCACTTTTAGAATCTCTCATTCATTAAAATTCAAAATAGATAGGTTTATCTCCTTTATCTAGACCATACCAACTTAAAAATAATCCATAAGAATCATTAAAACATTCACAATTGACTCATGTAGGTCGTCCATGTCAAAAACCATCCAACTTGCACCAAAAATCCTCAAATCCCCATCACTAGGATGAGAAAAATTCCCTCATGTAAAAATGTTTTTATTCAAGCTAAAAAAATTACCACGCATGTGTAATATTACCTTTATAAATCATACATGGTATCAATTTACTTGAACCAATCAAAATATTTCATTTAATGGGCCCACTAGCTCATTTCCTTCACAAAATAGTTGTTATCAGCATCCTGATTTCACCTTTAGGCCTCAAGACCACCCAAGATCACCTCAAATATGGCATGTTAAGACTTAATGAAAATATAAAACCTTTATACAACTTTTATACAATTTATATCTCATGAAAAGATCATATGTTCAATCCATATCAACTTTACCCTTCACCAAAACAAGATGCCCAAAAACTAGTTTTGCAAACTTAGCTAGTTTACACCCTTTTTGATGCATAAAAGACCTAAAAATGGATTCAATGGATGCCTAATTCATCCATATTCACTTTAAATTATATATCAAGCTTCAACTAATCATCTCATGCATCAAATAACTTAATTTTTCAAAGCAAAAGTAGTCCTTTCCTAAAAAGTAAGAAGCCTTCTTGCTCACAAATTGACCTGGAAACCACATCAAATCAACTCATCATGAGACAAAAATTATACCATTGGAAATATCTCTGAATCCTATTTCCATAAAATATTGTAACTCCTTCCAACTCTAAGTGGAACACCTTCAACTAAGCTCATATTTGCAAACTTCTTGAAACTACCATTTGACCAGTCAACACAAATGAAGCATATTTTACCATTTAACTACATCACCATGACATTAAACCATCATGTATAATGATAAAAAATCACATAATTACCAAAATGGTCATTTAGTATGCAACTCTTTTGGACAACCTTGTCCCAAACTGAACTTATTCAGAAACTACCTATTTGAGTGGGGTCCACTCATTACCACATAGCACTACCATACCTTTATGGAAACCTAAAGTATTCCTATACATTATTAAATCATCATAAAATCACTACCAAGAAATTCTATCCACTTTGGAGAATTTTCTCTCCTATTGCTTTTGAGCTAGGGTTTCAAACACATAAGAAGTTGTTTACCTTCTTAACATTTGTTCATAAAAACCTGATGATTAAATGACCTAATTTTTTTGAAATATTATATACTAAATTTATAAACATCATGGAAATCCAAAATTCCCATTCAAAGAAAACAATTCAAGGTGAGCATCAAAAGATCCAATTCGAGCAAAAAATGACCTTCTTCTTGACCTTGTTTCACCAAAAATGATATAGCTTGAAAATACTCATCATGGAAACCTGAAATTTTTCCCATGGCATCATAACACATTCTAATAATATATCCAATCATTTTTATATCTCATTTATCTCTCCATCTCTCCATCCCATATCATTTTCATAGCTACCCTTTAGGGTTTTACATGCTCTAAGATAGGGTCAACTGAAACAACATGATAACTCATCATAAAACCTATCAAAAATTCCCTAACATACCTATTACATCATGATACAACTTCCTACATGAATCCATGAGTTCACCTAGCTTCACAACTCAATCACATACCTCCTAAAGCATCCATGTATGGTCCAAATTAGCACTTGAAACTTGGTCTCCAACTTGTATCTATACCATAAATCTCATGTGAGAGCCCAAACACTCTCAAAAAAAGTTCTCCATCCTTCCAACATGCTTCTCAAGTCACCAATAATATCCAACCACCATGCACCATCACCTAGGCTAGCTAGGTCACCTAAATAGGCTTGTTAGAACAAACAATTCTTACTAAATCAACATATGTAACCAAGAACATACCTAAATCTCCATGTCATCATCACTCTGAGCATGCTCTAACCTTACTCCATCATCCACTTTTTCATTAATGGGGTTTTACATCAATGACAACACCTAAACCACAACATGCCAATAATCTCCCCTTTGTCATTGATGGAAAACCACCTGAACTTATACCCATTTTTACATTAATGAAAAAAACATACATGTAACAACATGTTCTTCACCTTCCTCAAATTCATAAGATCATCTTTTGGTTGGAAACATAAACCAAATATCTCATTCTAGCTCATAAGCAAGTCAATTTTTATCAAAATTTTAGCTATTTTCAAACATAAAGACATTATTCTCCCCTGGGAAAATAATATACAACACTTAAACATGCCACTAACATGAAGAAAGAAACATCATTACCTCTTCCTAGAGCAATAACAACATCATCCACCTTCTAATCATGCAAAACTTTTCATTGCACCTCCAAACTCTACTACTTTTGCCTTCAAAAGACCACTATAAGCAACCCTATACCTGAGAAATTATCTCATGATTATGCCAACAATTATGTTTAAGAACAAAATTACTATGCATACCTTCTTTCTTGAATTTAATCAACATTTTCAAGGCACAAATTGACTTGTCTCTTACTATTTATAACCTTAAACCATCTTAAGGATAGAGATCCTTGTTCTAACTTCTTAGTGTTATTTCAACCAACTTTGACATGCTCGAGAACATCATATATACCATGAAAATGCATTTCACAACTCCCCCTGGACTCGAGACTATTTATCTCTAGTATAAAAACACAAAATCAATTTTATTACCTTGCACTTTTGGCTTGAGAAACACTTAGGCCTAGTCTTAAATCACATTATTTGTTCTTTGTGAGCCATAATTGGATGATATAATACAACTTTTGACTTTTAACAAGCTTGTCCTTGGGAAAACACACAAATCATACCTCATATGCATAGAAAACATCAATGTAACCTTTTTTAGAAAAATATGCTCCCCCTATAATATTTGGACCATGCACACTTGTAGAAGCATTTTTTCAATGTTGTAGCATTACATCAAACTAAATGAGGATTATCAACCATCCATTTGACTCATGCATTACTTAATATTCCTAGTCATTAATTTCTCCATTATCTCATTAACTTGCTCAACCTTAAAAAGAAACCAAGACATCATATACCCTTCAAAAGTGACTTCCATCATACCAGATCAACACCTACAGGCCTATAGTACAAAGTCCACTTGAGACCAAATTTTGTATTTTTGAGATGATATTCACTTCTATACCTTATATACAGTTTGAAATCATCTTAACATGCCATATATGATCTTTAAAACCACTACATATATGTGGAGATATGATACTATGCCTCTTGCACTTTCATACTCAGCAGCTAGTCATTTAGATCAAGACCCAAATAAGAGAAACATTCGAGATGTGACATACTTGGGTCATCATTCCAAATCAAAACCTAATGACATCTTCACCACTACATATTTATGTTCATTAAGGCTTAAACCTCATCAAGAGTGAAGAAAACTTGTAAAACATACATGTAGCATTCATCACCTCTTCATAATCTCAATCATGGAGTACTACATTCATGATATCACAATTATTTCCACATTTGAATGAGATAGAACATGTGAACCAATCCCTTATTACCTTTAACACAATCTCAACCCTATAAACATCATGCACAACAATTGAGAAGACTCATAGAACACCATATAGTAACACAGGGCTTTGATTTCTCAAACACAGTCTTGAAGCTCCAAGATTACATAAGATCAAGCCACAACACATTTTGAATTTTTCCATCATCTAAATTCCATTCATAGGTTCCACACACTCATTTATGCCTTATAAACTTCTGATAATCATTACAAGTTTACTACACCACCTTTTCATCACCAAATCATGCACGCACACACACACAACTATTAGCCCTTGAGTCAATAAATATCACACTTAACTTTTGATGAAGACACTTTCATGAAGAAAACTTACTTATTATAGATACCCATTTGGCCATAATAAACCACCATAAGCCTTGAGTCATACTCTTGAAGATAAATTTCCAAATTCTTGAAACTTCATCCTTTTTTCAATTTAGCACTCTAGAGAAATTAATCGAGATCTCCCTATATCATGAATTTTTGAAATCTTAGACCTATTCAAGGTATCATAAAACCACTTGAATCTCAAATAACTCATTGTTTAGATGATTTGTACAAATTTTTATCTTTGGAATCCACCATTTTCTCCTTCAAACATAACTTTAACCTTCATATCGCTTCACAAGAACACTTAAAACCCAGTTATGACAGAGATACTTCACAAATGCACAAATTTTGATGTTAAGATCTCAAAATTGACCTTCAATACTGAAATAACACCTCCTAATGTCCTGAGCATCTTCTTACATGATTAGGAAGCATGAACACCACTTTCTTACCTGGATCCACCTTAGCTTGCAATTTTCAACCATCAAGAGTCTCCACTTACTTATGCACCCCATAGAGATGATGGTATAAATCAAGTAATCACATTTAGGACTCATCACATTTTTAAACTTTCTCTAAGATGCGCCTCCACCCCTTGATGCACTTGACATGGGATCCAATGACACACAATCCAATGAGCAACCTAGACCACTCATGATGACAAAAATCATATTTCCTAAAGTGAATGTATCCTCTAAAACTCTTGATTACTTTCAACAACCTTCTAAAGAAATTTTACAACTTCACATACTTCATACACCATCATTCATACATGATTTAAACACTTCAAGCATATGAGAAACTCATGACACACTATTTTGACTCATAATAGACTTCATGAGATACCACATACCACTTTTCTTGACAAGATGCTAGTTTATAGACTCATGTAAAGAAAAGACACTTTACTCGAGATGACATCATGTTGTAGACCTCCCATGGGACTTCAACATGACAATACAAATTCATACTTCAAGATCACAAAAACATATACTTAAATAACAACAAGACTTAAATCTTTGACTTATCTTGTACAAATCCTTCAACACATATATCATGACCTTTAAAGTCTCTCACTGCATATACTGACACAACCATAAGACATATAAACACAACTCTGAGAACTTCTTGACTTATACTTCATAGATATGATAGATACTTATGACCATACACATACATACACCTTAGAGCATACTAATTTCAACAATTCTTTTACAAATTACTCCATTTTTCTTGTCAATAACTTGACTCCATAACATAATCTCAAGACATACTCATGATGACTTATAAATACACCTTGAAACATCAACCAAGACCATATAGACCTCAAATATTCAAAGACTCACATATTACCATCAATTATTTATGACTTAAGGACCTAACTCCCCCTTGGATAAACACTTCATAGACCTTAAGACTCAAACTCATAATAGGGTACTCTTTTACATGACTATGAAACACCCTTTTTGATCACCTACCATAATGGAATCTTAATACACATTTTCAAACTCACTCTACAAATACCAACATTAGAAGCATATACTTGAGAACATAATTCACCATACTAAAACCCTTTGAAAAATACCATACTACTTGAGCATCATGACACACAACTCTTTTGAGACCAAACAAGTACAATTCTCTTCAAGGAATCAAGGACTCAATACATGAGACCTAAACATGATATAAACCTATCAATAAGGACTCAAAGACTCAAATATATATCACATACCTTCATATGCTTAAAACTTTGGATGATGGCTCCATGAATCCTAATGGAGACACCCAAGACATCTACAATATACCTAGCAAGGTAAAATATCCATGTACTCATAGGACCTAACACCAAGGTCTTCCATCAACTTTCTCAATTGCTCCACCTTCTCTTCTCTCTCACTCTTCTTGGAGACTTCATGAGTAGACAACAACAATTCTTGAGGTTCAACAAGAGAAAATAGACCTTCATGAGTAATAGAATCATCATGTTTAGTATCAACAAATTTAGAATCACCTTTTATTCTTTTGATCTCTTATTTCACCTTCTCAACTTGTATAGTCTTGACATCATCCTTCCTTTTATAGGTGTTCATTTTGACTCTACAGTATCTTGCAATGTGACCTAATTTTTTGCACTTGAAGCAAACAGGAGCACTCTTACCTCTAGAAGCATCATTCCTTTGTTTATAACCATTTTGATGAAAATACTTAGCTATATGCCCAAACTGATTGCAACCATAACACACAACTCCATGCTTCTTATCATTCTTCCAAATTTGATTAGGAGACTCATGATGACATAATTTTTCAATATGACCCTTCTTGTGAAAACTATAGCATGCAATATATCTTGACTGATATGAATGATCATGCCTACCATTGCTCCATGGAAATGCATTCTTAACAAACCTTCTATAGTCTCTAGCTCTATGACCAAAAGTATTGCAAGAGTAACACACACCATAAACTTACTTGTAGATTTCATTACATTAGGTTACCTGATAACCTTCTTGATATATTTATCATCCTTCATAGCTTTGGTAGCATCACTAGGTTTATATTTGTTCACTTCATGCTTCTCTAAATGTTCTTCTTTGTAGCCAAGACCAGATTTGTCATTTGTAGCTCTTTGGTTCTCCAACATGTCATTTAGGGCTTAAATTCTCATAAATTTTCAAAGTTTTCATGTGCTCTCCAAATCTGATTTTAAGGATCTCAACTCATCTTCATACCTATTGCAATCTTCTTCTTTGACCTTTAGGGTTTTAGAAAACTTCTCCATTTTGTGACTCAAAACTAGAATGGCTTGATTATGCTTATCTTCCATATCCTTGATCTGAATATTGGTAGCCATTAATTTCTTACTAAGATACTTCATTCCTCATCCTTAATAATGCTACAATATATGAAGACTTACCCATTTCTTGTGCTTTAAAGGATCTCCTTCAAGTTGCTAAACTTTCTTCACAAGGACCTTCTCTGATACCAATTTTTGGAAGCACAATGGACTAAGAGGAGGAGTAAATCATTCCTTACAAAATTTAAATCAGATTTTAGATTACTTACTTAAGTCACAAAACCACTTATCCAATCATTAATGTGTGTACAATATCAAATACCATACATGCAATAAACCATGAACAAGAGAATCAACACAATAACACAAGATATAAGTGGAAACCATCATGGGGAATAAAACTCAAAAACACAATATTTATATTGATATGTTTCAAATTTAGTGAGGCACCAACCCCACAAGGAGCACCAACCCCTAGTTTAGTAGAGCTATAACCCTACAAGGAGAACCAACTCCCTAATTTATGAAGCACAAACTCCACAAGGAGGATAAAACCCCCAAGATGATCAAGAACCCACTCAACCACCTTAATATGAATATCTTTGATTATTTTTCTTCCGCAACTTATTGACATCACAAATTCATCTCACACTCCTTCCTCTTGTTCAAACCCTAGGTCTTCAAACTTGCATACTTCTTCACTTTCTTCACTTTTCAAAGCATAAAACCCTTGCACACACACCTTTTTATCATTCTTTAACATATCACACACTTTCATCTCACAAAACATTCCTTTTACCTGAAAATATCTCACACCTAGGTCACACTTTTCATACACACTCAACTAGATCAAAAAAGCACCCAAAACATCACTTTTATAAGCGCTCCTTCATTCAAATTAAAATATATATTTTTATATCCTTTATATTGATCCATATAAAACTTAAAAAAATCCATAAAATCATTAAAACATTCACAATTTACCCATATAGGTTGGCCATGCCAAAAACCATCCAACTGCACCAAAATCCTCAAATCCCCATCACTAGGATGAGAAAAATCCACTAACATGCCAAAAATATTTTAGTAAATCTAAAAAATCACCAAAAATGTGTAATATGACATTTAAACATCATACCATGGTCACAATTTACTTTAACCAATCAAATTATTTCATTTAATGGGCCTACTGGCTCATTCCTTCACAAAACAAATGCTATCAACATCCTTATTTCACCTTTGGGTCTCAAGGCCACCCAACAACACTCAAATATGGTATGTGACCACTCAATGGAAATAATATAAACTTTATAACACTTATAAGAAAGTTAGAGCTCATGAAACAATCATATGTTCAAACCAATCAACTTTACCCTTCACCAAATCAAGTTGCCCAAAAACCAGTTTTGCAAACTCAACTATTTTGCACCCTTTCTGATACATTCAAGACCTAAAAATTGATTTAATTGATTCAAAATTCATCCCTATTCACTCACCATGAGATATAATGCTTCAATAGTTATCTCATGCTCAAACAACTCAATCTTTAAGCAAAAATCATCTCCTATCCTAAAAGAAAGAAACATTCTTACTCACAAACTGACCTAGAAACCACATCAAATCAACTCATCATGATTCCAATATTATACCATTGAAATATATTTGAATCCTCTTTCATAAAATATTGTAAATCCTTCCAACTCTAAGTGGAAGGCCTTCAACCAAGATCTCTACAAACTACCTAAAACTACCCCAAAACTACCCTTTGACTAGTCAACATAAATAAAGCATACTTGACCATTTAAATGCATTATCATGACATAAAAATATAATGGAAAAAATAAAAACTCACATAATCACCATAATTATCATTTAGTTTGAAACTCCTTTGTAAACCTTGTCCCAAACTGAACTTCTTCAAAAACTAACCTAGTTTGAGTGGGGTCCACTCATCACCACAAGCTCTACCATACCTTTCTAGAAACCTGAAGGAGTCCTCTACATTATTAAATCCTCATCCAAGCACTACCAATAAATTATGGCCACTTATGATCATTTTCTCTCCTACCACTTTTGAGCTAAGGTTTCAAACACATAAGAAGTTGTTTACCTTCTTAACATTCATTCATAAAAACATGAATGATGAAATGACCTCATTATTTTTGTGAAACCTTATATAATCAATGTAGAAACATATTTAAAATCAAAATTTCCCATACAAATCACACAATTCAGGGTGAGCATCGAAGATCCAATTTGAGCTAGAAATGACCTTCTTCTTGACCATGTTTCACCAAAACTGATATAACTTGCAAAAATACTCATCATGGAAACCTTAAATTTTTCCCATAGAATCATGACACATCCTAATAACATCTCCAATAATTTTCATAGCTCATTTATATCTCCATCTCTCCATCCCATCTCATTTTCATAGCTAGTCCTTAGGGTTTTACACTGTCTAAGCTAGGGTCAACTAAAACAACATTATAACTCATCATAAAAACTCTCCAAATTCACTAAAATACCTAGTACATCATGATACAACTACTTACATGCATCCATGAGCTCACCTAGCTCCATAACTCAATCTCATACCTCCTAGTATCCATGTTTGGTGAGCACCAAACTTGGTCTCCAACATGTATATGTACCCTCGAATATCATGTGAGTTCCCAAGAACTATCAAAAATGCTCTCCATGCTTCCAAAATTATTCTCAAGTCACCAATAACTCCAACCACCATGCACCATCACATAGGATAGCTAGGTCACCTGAATAGGCTTGCAATAACAAGTAATTCTCACTAAATCAACATATGCAGCCAAGAACATTCCTAATCTCCATGTCAACATCACTCCAATTATGCTATGACCTTACTCCATCATCCAATTTTTCATTAATGGGGTTTTAAATCAATGACAACACCTAGACCACAACATGCCAACACACTTGTGGAAACTACACTACCTCCACCATCTCCGGCCTCATCCACCGGACCCATGTGTTCTTTCTCATGCCATTTAACTCAATGTTTACACTTGGCCATATGTGGAACTCTCTGTATGGTCTCCATATAACATCCTCCACATCTAATCTCTCCAATATCCCTCTATACCAATCCTCCCCCACTCTTTCATGTCCCCATGAGCCTAGTCGGCCCTCCATCTCAATAATCTAACAGTAACTCTATATGGTCTCCAGTCACCCATGGAATCCCTAACGGCCTAATCACTACTATAATATAATACACCCAAAATTTTAGTAAGTACCCCATGTCTAATCTATCCTCCTTCTATAGCTACATCTATATCTATGATATGTTTACATCAAAGAACATTGTGCCAAATGAGAACACTAGAATGCGGTAGCACATAGCATGAGATGGACATCATCACTACACATATCAATCTACTTATTATCTTCTGATCATATCAAACCTCTATATGAAGGGAACCTGATGTAAATATGATCTATGGGGCATCGGCTCCAAATAGTCATGTCAATATACCCAATCTCCTCTCAGATATAATAGGCTCTATAGGATCCCCCTAAATTTGAAGCCTCATGATACAATACACATCCTCTATTTTCACCATCAACTCTTGTGTCCTAAACCAAAAGGTCCTTTCCTCACATACCACCTATCAATCAAGTAAATTATCAATTCATGTCCCTTTATATCCTCTTATAATAATGGAATCTCCTAATCCAACTATTGTAAGATGATCCCACTATGTATTGGTCACATCCCCTATGATCATGTCATACATCATTGGGACTCCATCTCAAATATATAGTATGTACCTAGCCTAAAAACCCATCAAACAAATATTCATTAGCATCCCAACACATGTACATCATCATCAAAATAAAAAAATCTCCATCTTAGTTGAGTCGACGCTGATCCAGTTCGGTTTGATGTCACCCCCACTTGGTCACCACCCTAAAACCACTATTGACAATGACTATGTCCAGGTCGATGCCAACCTCCCTTAGTACCCATGTCAAAATTTTAGAAACATGCAAAAAAATAACAAATTAAACACAAAGCTAAGGTTTAGTCACTTACCATCCTCTAAGTCCTCTGGCACTTCCTCGTTGCTTTGCCGACCTCCATCTCACTCCAAATCTCAAATATTTATTTTACTTAGAGCTCTTGATCAAAAATTTACACAACGCAAATGAGCTTATTTGGCTGCCCCAACCTCTTATATATCCCACTGAACTAGGTTTCTTTGACTTGATCTAGTCACATCGTCGACCTAGCCCTAGTCACCACCGGCCCTACCAAGTCACCAACACCCTACCCTAATTTTTAATACTTTTCTTATTTTATAACATTTCTTCATTAAATTATCTTTTCTTCCACTTTACCTTGTGTTTTGTTCATAACTAACCTTTCTTTGTCCCACTAGACCCCATCATCTATCTTTTATCTTATCATGTATCTTATATCATCTCCAAAGTGCCCACTATACGCTCATTTTCATGTCCCTCATGGGCACCATAGTTTATTCTAAGCCCACCATTGTGGCCATATTTTTTCTTCGTCCCCCGGATGCATATTTTCAATTCCTCATGTATGAAGGATATCACATTTACTTTTTCCCCCACATTTTTTCAAACCATTGTCTTGATCACCCTCACATTTGTTTGTGCATACTTTGATGTATGATTTTGACCAATTGGTCCTATAGATAACACATTCATCTAATTCGGTTCCATTGGAATCCTTCCATAATACAAAGATGATTTTCATCGATTCACAAGTCTGTAGGACATTATTGTCATCTTTGTTGAGTATATAATTTATTCCCTACCAAGTGATTCCCAAATCACCGCTATATTTTTATTTTTATTTTTTCACTTATCCCTCTCCACTTGGGCATCTTCTTTCATAATTTTATTTTCTCATCCTTTTCACTCGTTATCCCTTCTTCTATCTTTATCAAACTTGTGATCAATTCCTTTTCATTTCATTGACCCCTAGTTTGAGTGGAAGTACCTCAATCATGGTCTTCTACCACTTCTCACTTTTTCTCGTGGCTTGCCCAATGTAAACCGCTCGACAAAAAGGGGAAAATGTAGACACCAATTTTGGTATCCTTTGTCCCTTATCCCGTGTCCACTCCCCTTTATCATCATTATCTACATACATACCTCTCTTCTCATCTAAATCCCCTTTATCTCCTAAATTATATTTATCCCTTTAATTAATATTCTTCACCTTAATTCTATCCCAATCACATAATTTATCTTCCCTAAACATCCCTAATCACCCTTGATTACCCCTAATTCTATTCATTAATTTGTTTTATCCTCTCTAGTACCCTATTTACCATCCTTAGGGTTCCCACACATCTTCATTTAATAATTTTACCTCCCTTTGTCTTTATTTAATGTTTTCCTTACCTCCCACCTACAATTTTATCTTCCTAAGAATCCCTTACCCATATTTACCATCTAAAAACCTAATCCCACCTCACAAGGGCTCATTATCTCAAAGCAACCACATCTTCCACCACCCAAATGTATGGACCGCCACGATCGTTGGTGACCCATACATGGGGCTTTGTAAACCCTATAAATACAACCATACCCCTCCTCTCTTCAGGATGTAACTTTGGAGACTTTGATCTTTCTTATGATTTTTCCTTCATTTATCACCCTTCTTTATAGTTTTTATCACCACCTTGGATCCATTTTGGATATCTTATGCCTTACCTTTGGAGAGTTGAAGTATCTTTCTCTTTTTGTATGCTTGGATCCATCATTTCCATTCCATCATCACTCCCTATCAATTTTACAAATTCTTCATCCATCTCGAGTTCTTCCACTGCATCATTTATCTTCAATATTTCTCTATAGATTTCCATTCCCATCTATTTTTATCCATCAAACCCTATATCACTCCCTAGTTGCCATCAACCCTACCCAATCATCAAATCGACCCAATTCACATTTATTTGGATTTCAGTCATCCATTCTACCAATTTTCAACTTTTTGATCCTCCAGGTTCCTCAAATTTTCAATCTTGTCATTTTGTACACATGCATCTTTGAATCATATATTCATCACATCCATTCACCACCTATCAGATCAAGTCACCATCGACCATGTCAATAGTCCTCATTTTCCTCAATTTTCTTGCATCCTTTCTATTTCTCCCGATCTAGGTTATTTGCATCATCTTTAAGTTTTGATTGGCTTTAGACCAAAGTGCCCCAGAATCTATCCTTTCTTAATTTCTTTTGGGCATGAATTGCCCAGTCACCAATGATTTGTGTGTCATAGTCTCGGGTCACCATTGATATGCACAAGTTTGATTTAGTTAGCATTTTCTATAATCATATTTGCATCTTTTTTTTTTATCTAGGTCACTTCACATTCTCTGTTTGATTTAGATTTTTTTATCATTTATCCATTATCATATTTTATCTATCTTTTATCAAAAAGTGGGTTGACATCCATCCTAGGAATTTTTACCTTCTCAAAATGTCTTTTTGTCAAAAAACCCACCATCCTATCTACAAATCCATTTTTGTGTTTTAGTTCTCTTTATAGTGTAGGTTACCAAGCTCACTACGAGGAGGATCTTTTGTGCATGTATCCATCATCATCTCATCTAGAGGTAGATTTAAACCCTCTCATATTGGAGTTACTTATTTTCTTTGTTACCATTTCACTAATCTAAAAACAAGAGCAATAAAATCGGTTCAAAACTTTCATTTGAAACAATAGTGGAGAGTTGTGGAAAATAGAAAGCAATGTGAAACCAACCATCTCTAAAATAACCCATTTAAAACCTAGGCAAACATTGAGAAAATTGAACCACCCAAAAAGGAAATATTGAATAAATTGGTGGGTAATAAATTTCTCAGTTTCATGTTTGCATAGTTGATTAGCATGCATATTTATTTTCAAAGCATTTTTAGCATTCCATGAAGCGTTGAAAGGAAAATTTTGATATTCATTTTTCCTTTGAAAGATGAAGAATTGTTTCACTTGTAGGGAATAAGCCGGGGGACTCGGTTTATCATACTCATATTCTACTTCTCAAATTTGAGGTTGATAAAATCCATTTGATAGCAAAGTTTACATTTCAATATATTTTTTGTTGATTTTATTGTGCAAAAGTATGGGCACCATTCGTATTGTAATTAATATACAAACTTATTGTTTCCACACATCCTATTTGCACATATATGAAGTAACTTATTTTGGGAATTTATTTGTAATTATTTTATGTTGTTACATTTAATGTGTATATTGATTGTACTAAAAAACTTGTTTGCATATATATGCATGCGTGACCTTTTGTAGTGGATGATAGTTCATCATTTTTTGTATGAAAACAATTTTCTTTTATCATATTTACAGATTCAAAATATTGGGAAAGATATTTCATTATCCGAATCACGTGATTCAATTTTGACTCTTGTCTATTTTTTACATATGGTATTCTAAACATTCTAGATCATGTTTCGATATTTGCAAAGTGATTAACAATTTCATAGGGATAATGGACACTAGCCTATTTTTTTTACATGTAGTTATATTTATATATTGATATATTGTGGTGGAATTATTTTTTACGGTGATTTATCATATCACAGTATCGATTGATAGTTGTATCTTTCAAATTGAATAATTGTCTATTTTTATATTGATCATTTTTGTGATGGCAGTTATAATTACTGTATGAGATTCAAAAGATTATTGAGTTCACAATTATTTGCAGAGATTAGTAGAATCACATAGTATCATTGTTGAGTTGTGAATATTAATTACTTCATTTTAGCATGCCATTGGAACTTTTGGAAAATACGTTAATGAAATTTATGTAAGCATCGGTTAAGGATCTTAAGATTGCCATCGGTTAGCAGCGTAATATGTAAAGCCGGCAAAGCATCAATAATGACCGGCATCGGTTAGCGCGATCGAATGGAAGTGGTCAGGTGTATGACCAGCATCGGTCAAGAAAGTAAGGAGGCTGGTAGTGGTTAGGGGAACCATCGGTTACCTGTGCAACTAAGTTTTAATTAACTCTTAATTATATCTATTTTTAGCATTAAAATAGATTTATTAATTGTAATTGCATGGCTAAGTGCCCTAAGTCTATAAATGACTATATAAGCATAAAAGCTAGGGTTTAGAAGTAAGAGTGTGGATCATAATTAAAAAATAATTATGTGAGAGATTTTTTTGGTGAAGAAGCAAAATCTTGATGGAAAGAAAGTACTAAACATCTGAGAGGTGTGGAAGATTGTAAATCTTCATTGTATATCTTTTCAAAGCTTTGGATAATAGATTGGCTTGTTTCTTGGTGGACATAGCCCACACTGGGTGAACCACGTTAAATCTGGTGTTGATTTATGTCTTTTTTTTTTGGAAATATATTTCTTCTAAGAAGGAAAGGTAGAATTGCACTTTTATTTGCATGTATGCTTAGATTTGATACATTATCTATACAATTGGTGTGCTAACCCCAACAAGTGGTATCGGATCTTTTTTGAGGGTTTTGTGTGTTGAAAAATTTACTCATAGGGTTTTATGATTGAGTGGAGCCAAATGCGAGATCTAAAGGCTAAGGGTAAGTTATCATTTGAAAGGTTTAGATTCTGACTAGTTATGTGAGCATTGTATCTTTTGAAACTCGAAAGAGTGAGATTTCTGAAAGTTAGTAATGGCGAAGATAATAAATACAAGGTAGAGAAATTTGACGATGAAATTATCAATTATGGAAGATGCAGATTGAGGATTATATGTGTCAAAGAGATTTGTACTTTTTCGTTTGGATGAGAAGTCTAGACCTACAAAGATGACTAATGAAGAATGGAAGATTCTTGAGAGAAAAGGATTTGGGATCTATAAGATTGAGCCCATGGTAGCATGTCATGGCTTCAATATTACGAAGCGGATTCTACGGTAGCATTTAATGAAATATCTTGCTAATTTATATGAAAAACCTAGTGCTTCAAATAAAGTTTATTTGATGAAGAAACTATTTAGTTCTAATATGCATGAAGGTGAATCTTCCTCTAGTCATTTGAATGATTTCCAATCTATTGTAAATTAGTTAAAATCGGTTGCAATACCATTTGATGATGAAGTAAATGCACTTTTATTCTTATGTTCTTTTGCCTAATAGTTGGGACAACTTGGTAATGGTTATTAGTAATACAACATCTGCTAATAATATTTTGAAGTTTGATGATGTGGTTAGTATAATCTTGAATGAAGAAATTCACATGAAGAGTATAGAGGAAACATCATCTAGAAATGCTTTGAATGTAGAAATCAGGGACAGGCATAAGGAGAGATCCGAGAGTAAGAGTAATGGGAAATCAAAGTCAAGGGATAACAGATCTAAATCCAGAAGTAAGGGAATTACTTGTTGGAAATGTGGAAAGAAAGGACATGCAAAGAAAGATTGTTGGTCAAAGGATAAAGAGAACCAACAACCAGACAAAGGTAAAGAGGTGAATCTTGTTGCATCAGAGGTAATGCAATATGCTCTTATTATTTCTTTAGATAGTAGATTTGAATCATGGGTTTTAGATTCAGGAGCTTCTTTCCATGTAACCCCTAATAAGGGTTATTTCAGAAATTATGTCCAGGAAATTTTGGGCATGTTTATTTGGGTGATGATGAACCTTGCAGTATTACTGGTAAAGGGGAATTTCATCTAAAATTACATAATGGAAATACATGGGTATTGAAAGATGTGTGGCATGTTTCAAGTCTCAGGAGGAATCTTATTTCTGCAAGGCAACTAGGTGAATCTTGCGCATGGTTACTTTTATAGGAGACTCTTGAAAAGTCACCAAGGGTGCTTTTGTTGTGGAAAGAAGTAAGAAGGTAGGAACATTATATTTATCTACTTGTATTACTGATTCCTTTTTGGATTATTTACTTCAGATTCATATGCATGCATGTGGCATAATCGATTGGGTCATATGAGTCAAAAAGGAATGCGAGATCTTAAAGGCTAAGGGTAAGTTATCAGATTTGAAAGGTTTAGATCCTGATTTATGTGAGCATTGTGTCTTTGGAAATCAAAAGAGAGTGAGATTTCTCAAATTTGGGGCAACTAAGAAGGAGCAGAAATTAGGAGCTTGTACACTTAGATGTATGGGGACTAGCTTAGGTAGCTTCTCATGGAGGATCCTAGTATTATGTTATTATGTTACTATTGATAATGCTACAAGAAAGGTATGGGTTTATTGTATTAAACATAAATATGATGTTTTTGAGACTTTTAAAAGATGGAAAGCCCTTATTGAGAATGAATCAAATTTTAAGTTAAAGTTCCTTAGATCTGACAATGGTGGTGAATACTATAGCAAGGATTTCAATGATGATTGTTCAGTGAATGGGATATGTAGACAAAGAATGGTTCCAAGAACACCACAGGAGAATGGTGTTGCAGAAAGAATGAACAGGACAATCATGGAACGTGCTAGAAGTATGAGGATACATTTTGGATTGCCCTTGCAGTTTTGGACAGAAGCAGTTGATATAGCGGTTTATTTGATTAACCGCGGCCCTTCAAGTTCACTAGATGGAGGAATACTAAAGGAAGCTTAGACCGGAAAAGACGTAGATATTTCTTCTTTTAAAGTTTTTGGTTTAGAAGTTTTTGTGCATGTTGATAGGAAAATAGAAAAAAATAGTATGGCACCACGAAAAGGGAGTGCTCAGGACAAATTAGATGCAAAATCCAAGAGGTGCACTTTCATTGGTTATGGATCTAGTGATTTCCGTTTCCATTTTTGGGATTTAGAGAATTCTAAAATTATTAGGAGTCGTGATGTTGAATGGAATGAAAAGAGAATGTACATGGATCAAATTTTGGTACCCAAGGATGAGAAAATTGAGAAGTTTATTGATGAAAATGAACTCTTGGGATTTAAAGAAACACTTACAGAATACATAATGTAACCATGGTTTGGTGCGCAAGGTGCCATTGGTTAGTCCCCAGACCGGCATCGATCGATGAACCACCAATGGTTACAAAGGATAAGAACCGGATCGGTTAGCAAAACCAACATCGGCTAGAGGTGATGGCATTGATCACTATCAGATTTGATACGAATGTCTAGGAGGCCCAGATTGAGTCTCCAGGTACCCCAAACTCCTATGAGAAGGTCACAAAGGGTAAGTAAACTTCCAAAAATATTTACACCTTCTTTATTTTATCTATTATTAACTGATAGTGGTGAACGAGAAATTTTGAAGAAGCAATGCAAGATAAGACTCACATTCAGTGGGAGCATGGCATGAATGAGGAGATGGAATCCTTAGAAGAGAACCAGACTTGGGATTTGGGATAAGTTGCCGTAGCAGTAGGAAAGAGAACATTACAAAAAGAGGGTTTACATAATTAAGGAAATAGAGGGTCGACAGGGTAAAAGGTACAAGGAAAGGCTTGTAACTAAAGGGATTTACACAAAAAGCGGGTATTGACTTTGGTGAAATATTTTCTCCCATTGTTAAGATGACTTCTATTCATACTTGTATTGAGTTGTCATGTTGAGTGAAATATTTGCATTTAGAGAAATTAGATGTGAAGACAGAATTTTTCCTTCATGGTGATTTGGATGAAGAGATTTATATGCAAAAAACCGATTGGGTATGAAGTCAAGGGTAAGGAGAAATTAGTGTGCTTTGTTGAAAAGAACTTATATGGGCTCAAGCAAGATCCAAGGAAATAGTACATGAGGTTTGATAGCTTTATGCATGAGCATGCTTACTTAAGATATGAATTTGACCATTGTGTTTATTTCAAGAAGCTTGAAAATGGGAGTTATATTATTTTGTTACTATGTGGATGATATGCTTATTACAGGATCTAGTATGCAGGACATTGGTGAGCTTAAGAGAAAGCTAGCTCACACATTTTCTATGAAGGATTTAGGAGCTATAAAGAGAATCCTTGGCATGCAAATACATAGAGATAGGAAAAACAAGAAATTGTATTTATCTCAGGAGGATTATATCCATAAGGTGGTAGAAAGGTTCAACACATAGAATGTAAAACTTGTTAGTACACCTATGGCTGGACACTTCAAATTGAGCAAATATCAGTGTCCTTCATCACATGAGGAGGTCAAATACATGACATGAGTACCATATGCTTCAGTAGTTGGAAGTCTCATGTATGTTATGGTTTGTACCAGACTAGACATTGCACAGAAGTGGGAGTTGTGAGTAGATATATGGCTAATCCAGGTAAAGAACATTAGAAAGAAGTCTAATGGATACTCAGGTATTTGAAAGGGACATCTAGTATGTAGTTATGTTATGGAGGTTCGGATATTTCATTACGTGGCTATGTTGATTCAGATATGGCTGGAGATCTGGATGGTAGGAGGAGTACTACTGGATATATTTTCATAGTAGGTGGAATGGAATTTAGCTGGATTTCAAGATTGCATAAGGTTGTGGCTTTGTCTACTACAGAGGCAGAGTATTTTGCAGCTACAGAGGCTAAGGGAGGTGATATGGATAAGTAGGTTAATGGAAGAGTTGGGAAAGGAGAAAAGTGATTGTAAATTATTCATGACATAGTCAGTGTAATTCATTTGGCAAATAACTCAGCATTTCATTCAAGAATAAAACACATTCAGTTGAGGTATCACTTCATAATATAGGTATTGGAGAATGGACAGTTGAATGCGGAAAAGATTCATATGAGCAAGAACCCTATGGATATGCTAATGAAGCCATTAGCAAAGAGAATTTGGAGCTACACTCCACTTTTGTTGGTCTTCGAGTTTGAGACTTGAAGAGGAAGAAAAAAATCCAAGGAAGGATCCAAGAATGAAGTTATACAAGTATGGTGTAGTAATTAAACTTCAAGTGGGAGATTGTTGAGTTGTGAAGATTAATTACTTCATTTTAGCATGCAATCGAACTTGCTATAAAATACGATGTGACATCGCTGGTTAAGGACCGATCGCATCAATCGGTAGACCGGAAATGGTCGTATGACTAACATCGGTCAAGTAAGTAAGGAACCGGAAACGGTTAGGCGAACCGGCATCGGTTACTGTGCAATAAAATTTTAATTAATTCTCGGGAATTATATCTATTTTTAGCATTAAAATAGATTTATTAATTGTAATTACATGGCTAAGTGCCCTAAGTCTATAAATGACTATATAAGCATAAAAGATAGGGTTTAGAAGTAAGAGTGTGGATCATAATTAAAAGATAATTATGTGAGAGAGAATTCTTGGTGAAGAAGTAAAAGCTTGATGGAAAGAAAGTACTGAACATATGAGAGGTGTGGAAGATTGTAAATCTTCATTTTATATCTTTTCAAAGCTTTGGATAATAGATTAGCTTGTTTCTTGGTGGACATAGCCCACACTGGTGAAAACCACGTTAAATCGGTGTTGATTTATGATTTATGTCTTTTATTATGCTTAGATCCCAATAATCAATCGGTGGAATATTTTCCTCTTTTGGTGAAAAATTGTATAATTTTAACTTATCAATTTTTTTTTTCATATAATATTTTCAATAATCTGCAGTGATATTACCTATAATGTTATTTCTATGGATCTTGTATGTGTTTGTGATATGCAAGAAGATGATTAGAAACATTTGTGGGTGAAAAACAACTTTTGTGGACAAAAATCCTTCGAATGGGTAGGTGTGATCTAGAGATCATATCTATGGGCATAGTTTCCCTAAATCTCTCAGGATTATTACGATGTATGGTAAAATACTTTGAGATCTATCCATCACCTATTCATATATGTAACGACGGACTCTGTTGGACCAAGTTACCATCCACATAATATTTAAGTTGAAAGAGAAAAAATAGGAGCAACTAGCCAATCAAGCTATGAGACGTGGCAAAATGAATTTGAGAAAAAGTAAAAAAATGGGATTTGTGACTCCGGTCGTTGATGCTCATTTTCGGATGGGTGGACCCCACTATTTTCTAAAGGGGTCCCTCAACTAGGGTTGACACACTTTTTTATTAGAGGGATGTCTTTGTCGTCATTACTTCATTATGTTATTGCTACAATATTATATATGTTTTTCTCTAAGTGTAAATGCGGGGTGAATGTGGGGTATTGTAATGTAATGTATTAACTATGCATTGGGACCAAAGGTCAACTCATTGAGTTGATTGGGTGATTAATTATTAGCTCACCGAGCTAACCGACCTACCACCTCACACCACTTAACTCCTTAACCATTCAACTTAACTTGGATTCCTACACGCCCAATATAGCCATTGACTCCACCTCACCGTGCCTGGCCATCCAACTCCTTACCGGATGAAACCAACATGGACCTCCAAACATAGTTCGGATAACACAACTCATCCATCCAAACAGCCACTACCACTATGTGGCATTAACCAAAATGTGACCCTAAGACACTCCACATAAAAACTACCTAAACTTAAACAATTGACTACCCAGATCCCATATGAATTTGGGATCTTTCCCACTTTCATTTAACATGCCAATAGTAGAGATTAGAGGGGCTCACCCTCTAACCTCATAGTTAGGAAAATTAGCCCCACCGTCATACCACTAGTGGTGAACATATGTATGTATAGGGATATTGCTATTTATACATGTTAATTTGGCATACTGTGTATTGAGCTTAAATAGGAAGTTTTGGAAATCTACAAAATTGGATTATTTAAGGGAAAAACAAGGTCTTGGTGTAAATGGTGAAAATGATCACAATTTAGAGATGAATCTGGTGATGTATTTATTCTCGAGGACATAGGAATTTTTCAAACCCCTTAAACAATTCTTGTGTTGTGTTTTCTTATTTTTGCACTCATATTTCAGTCTATTTGCATATTTTTAAATCAGATATTAGTTTTGATGCAAATTAAATTCGTATATGGAAAATCAAAATGGTTCAAATGGTTCAAATGATTAGCTAATGTGAATGATTAAAATCATTTTTAATTCAATTTTTAAACACATTTGAATCATATTTGAATTAGAAAATAAATCATATTTTAATTAGTTCAAGTTGATAAGAATTTAAGAACTGATAATTATTTAAGAGATCCTTATAAATAGTTAAATTAGTAGAAGTTTTCTACGGTGTTTACGGATCAGGAAGTGAGAAGGTTAATAGAGAGAAATGAAAAAGGTCTAGGGTGACTGAAATTAAGATAATGGTGTGCAATAATCATAAACAAGTGTAAATAATGAGACAAGTGATCATGATGGGTGTAATATGTGAACAAAGGGATTAAATGAGGCATGAACAGGGTAAATATTCATAATTCAAACATATTTCAAATTTTGTGGTCTAGCCTACATGACTAGTTTTGATCACACCCCAATCTTGATAGGCCCCTTGAAGAACCCACTCAGGATGAGAATGCATCAACATCCCTTGCACAAAATAAATGGTTAGCAAGTGCTAAAATGAGGTGTATAAATATTCCCCAACTAAGATAAATGTGTGTCACAATAGTAGGACATATGATTGTATTTGGGAAAATATCTATGCAACACGTATAATCAAAACTAAATGTTCAAATTAAATCAATAATGAAAGTGTTGTAAGGAAATAATGAAATCCACTAGATGAAATATACCTACCTTATACGTGTTAGTGTCATTTGGCTTTCCTATGGTGGGATGTAGACACTCAAGTTTGGAAATCTATCCTTTGACACTCGTTGATCTTGACGTTACATAATTACATGTACAAATGTAATCTCCTCACACTTACTTACCACACCCCGTAGTAGCTCTTCATTACTTACTTATCTTTTACACACCTATTTGTCATCAATTTCTAAAGTTTGAAAAAATAAAACACATCTAGAAACTTCCATTATCCAACCTATAAAGAAAAAACATGATTTTTTCCTCCCAATCAAAACCACCATTTTCGTTTGGTTTGTACAAATCTACAAGATGACCCTACTATATGGTTTTGAACCAACATGATTTGGGGTAATTATTTTGAATCTATCACATTCATATGATCAAATGCATCCTCTTATTCAGCCTTTTATGACATAACAAGCTTCATAAGCATATATATGATAGTAAATCACACATCATTTAATAACCGACGACACTTTAAGAACTTATGTAAAAGAAATCACAAAAGGCACTCCAATCTCCTAAACTATGAAATAACTCATGAACATCCATTACGGAAGAACCCTATATGGGTTTAAATTCTTCTTTGAGGTCTAGAAGTCTCCATATTCTTTCTATAAATAAGAAAAGCAACCCTTCCCAAGTAATAGGCTTATTAAAAATTACCAATAAAAATTACTCCATTTTAAGTAAAACAATCCAAAATAATGCAAGAACATAAATCACACTACACACGGATTGATTACGAGTTTAGAAATAGCCTACATCTCTGGGTTCTTATCGAACCATTTCCACTAGTCAAAATTTGTAAGTACAATATGACTTTTACAACAAAACCTAATGGAACTTTACTTTCCTATAAAGTACTCCAGACCTTTGAAGAACACCAATGTTAATTCGGTCCCATCCTCCACCTTCCTAGTGCCACAAGAATCCTATGGAACTTTATCAGCCTTCCAGACATTTGCAAGACGCCCTATGGCTCTCCAATCAACAATTCCAGGCTTCGCAAATAAAAGTGTGGCACTATGGGCCAATTGGTGAGTTTCTAATAACTCCCAATTTTACAATTTGCCTATTAAAATAATAGGACTTAGCTTCCAAATATTTTCCTATTAAATATTAAATAGGACTTTATTACAAAATATTGCCTTTAAAAATTATAAGGCCTATTGAAATAACTTGGAAGCTTTTAATATTCTCCTCGGGCTCTTTAATAAAAAAACCTAATGCCTTCATTGCATTTCTCTTAGGCCTTAATTAAATCAAGGACTATAATATAGTTTGAAACTATATTAATCTTATAGCCACCAATATGCTTTTAATAAAGCTTATCCCATCGCATTCCCCTTATGTGTATAGAATGGGAGAGGGGCCTTATATAGGCCAAAGTGCCCGAAATATGTGGTTATATACCACATCCTCCATTCCTTATCACAACCGCCTATATAGGTGGGTTGGTGAGGCCGCTCGCTTATAGTGGAGAGGTCGGGGATCAAATCCCGCCTATGATTTTGGCATGGACCACTTTGCATTTTCGTGGAGTTTATCCCACATGTCCAATGTGAATGGTGGGCTTGTGGTTTAAAATGGGCTCAACCGCCCATTTTTACGTGACTTTGGTCATGCCTTTGACTCCTTTTGTTTGGCCACATGGGTATGTGGTGAGATGGCATGCATTGGATCCACCGATTCATTGGTGTGTTGTGCATTGTTTTCATTGTGGCATTGTTTATTCACCCATCATTGATATAAGCCCATATGGGCCGAGTCATATGGTATATTGGACCATCCATAGGATCTCCTCGGATATAAGTGGAAATAATATAGTGCCCAAGTAATATGTGGAACCACCATGTGAATTAATCCTAACTTCATCCAATGTGGAAATAACACCCAAGCATAAGGAAATAAGTTAGACCAATATAGAATGTGATCAATTCAACCATTGAGGATAATATAGGCCTCGGTGGGGATTTGACCACCCCACCAAGCTAGAAATATAGCTCGTCGAGCTCAAATTAATCCTGCAATGCAACTCAAAGGCATAGTCCACTTGTCACTCCTCGATAGGCATATCGAGTGAATTCGACTCATGGTGGCAAGCCACGTGGTGGCTTGAGGGCCCACCATGTCGGTGATAATAAAATAGTCCTCACGGCAGCCAGGCTCCCTTCCATAACAAAAAGTTGAGCCTCTTGTTCCGCTAAGCCAAATTTTACGCCTGATGAAGACCGGAGGTCACAAACCAAATCAACAACCTTCTTTTTCCTTGTCGCCAACTACCACGTGTCATCTTGTCATTGGTCCATGTGTTGACATGTTGACCAGGGTTGACCCAAACTTTGACCGCCACCATTTACACATGTGGACTCCATTTTTCAATGTTCAAATAGTCGACGGAAATCTCTCGAGTCATCTTTCACACACTATGCTGATCCTAGGAGATTTAGGGAACATATGTCCTCCTCCATATTGACCTCTCTGGATCACACCTCCCCAATGGGAAAGGATTTTTGTCCCAAAAATCTTGTAAACTCCAAATCACGTTGTTGAGAAGAGATCTATGCAATATTCTACCAACTCCACAATCAAAAATGATGGTTCAAACTCTAGGACCTATGGCACTTGGGCTCACTACCTCTTATTTGCCACTCTGATATCTAAAGAAGACCTCCACGCCTCTGTTGTATGGTGCTAAGTTTCCCAATGAAACCTCAACACTCCCACTGTGCATGCGGTGTTAAGCTTCCAAATATCTGACAACAAGGATCCCTTTTACTCTATAACATAGCTCCTAGCTCCAAGTTGATTCCATAGAATCCAAACTAGTCCGAAGGAACTCCATGCTACGTAGAGCTAAAAGTGATCCGATGTCGGTGATGGAAATGACTTTTAGGTACCATCCTACTACAGGCCATAAGAGACTCTACACAAAATGAAGATGTGACCTAATGTCACATCCCTTTCCAGACCTCAACACTCTCATTGCATGGTGCTAAGTCCTCTTTCAAGACCTCAACTTCCACTTGCATGGTGCTAAGTCCTGATGATCAACTACCATTCTATTGCATGGTCACAATGCCTCTACACAGAATGATGATCCAAGATGATTTCTCATGAGCTCAAAAATGGTGACTCCAACCCCACTGCATGGTTGTTACCTCTACATGGTACAAAGCCTCTTGTTGATGAAGACTATCAGTACCACTGCTACATGGTCATAATGCCTCTACATAGAATGAAGTTCTGACCTATTGTCAGATGCCAACTTGTTCAACTACCATTTTGTTGCATAGTCACAATGCCTCTACACAGAATGAAGTTTCGAGCTGACACTAGTGAGCTCAACTATCTACACATATGGCTAATAGATCTCCAAGCTTAATATGAGTTAAATCATGTATCCAAGTTATAACAGGCACTCACAAGTTGATTAGGAGATATGTTTGGAGTATTAATCAAATTTTCTAAGTAAGAAAATCCACTGAGTATGGTAAACCTTTCTCTCAACATTTTCTCACAAAATCTGATCTCCAAACAAATACTACATACTATTCATCAATCTAAATTATGCAATATATAATTGAAAAATTGTTGACTTACCCATTTTAAAGGACTTTCACTTTCAGGTATTACCTGGTCCTGGGTTGAATTGTCAACTGGTGGTGGAGTAGAAACCTCTTTTTCCTTTGCAATAGGCCTCCATTCCATCTTTGGCTTGCCATTACTCTGATGGCGAGATGGATGCAGTTTCCAACAATTGTCCACCCGATGCCCATTCCTCTGGCAATGAGCACAAAAATTCCTCTTAATCTCCTTCTTTTGGGATGAGGAACTCTTTCTACCATTTCTCAACTCTGCATGATGAGATTGGTCTTTTTGATTTGTCGTGTTCTTAATGAATGACATCAACTTCTTCATCAATGTCCTTCTTTTCCAGCATTTGGCCACATAATGATTATGTAATCCACAAAAATTACATGGAAAGCATTCCACATTTTCTAAAAATCATAACCATACTTCTTAAGCTGAAAAAGTGGATCAGAAGTTTTACTATGCTTATGATTATGGTAAGAAACTGAGGCATAATTTCATTACCTCTTCGCTGATTTTTCTTACCACATCTTTCCTGTGATGATGAAGCAATTTTCCTACTCAAAATCTTCTTACAGGACTAGTGGGGTATTCTCTTTGCTTTTGGAATCTTGTCTCCCATCAACGTTCTTGGAGTAATCTCCAATATCCATTCCCGCACTAGAAAACCCAAACCTACAAAATGAGGATGATCCTCGACCTATATTGGGTTAGCAATGCCTTGGCCATTTTTACTAAGGCCTCTTCCATCAAATCCCATTTTAAATAACAATTTGGATCAATGCCTCTAGTATGATTTTCAAACAAACCAAAGACATCATTACCTAAATCCAAAACCAAATGGGAGGAGGAAGAAGATTCACGTGGTGAACAACTTACAGTGCAATCATCTATCATGGTCTCTGCATCTAAAGTTGAAGGTATTTCCTTTCTCTTGATCACCACACTGCAACCTTACCAAGAGCTCATCCTTGGTTTGTAGTTTTGATTTCAAGCGAGCATTCTCCTCTTCCAAGGAGTAATACATTGATCACATGAGAGAGTTCTCTTCCTGGATCTGGTGATTATAAGCTTCAATTTCATTAATATTTTTCTGTTTGGACATCTTTCCCATGGTGCACATGTACCTGTTCAATCACACTGAACTATTGCACAACTGAAGCAATCACATGGTCAAATCAACTGATTCTGATACCAAACTTTCTCGAGATTAGCAAGTTTACAAGCGTGATCACCTTGCTTTGATACCAACTTGATCCAAAATCCAGGTCAAAATTTTTAATTTTTTTTTTATACGACCTTTGGACCCCTATAGGCTTATTAAAAATTACCAATAAAAATTACTCCATTTTTAAGTAAAACAATCCAAAATAATGCAAGAACATAAATCACACTACACACGATTGATTACGGAGTTCGGAAATAGCCTACATCTCAGGTTCTTATCGAACCATTCCACTAGTCAAAATTTGTAAGTACAATGTTATTTTTACAATAAAACCTAATGGAACTTTACTTGCCTATAAAGTACTCCAGACCTTTGAAGAACACCGATGTTAATTTGGTCTTGTCCTCCACCTTCCTGTGCACAAAGAATCCTATGGAACTTTATCGACCTTCTAGACATTCGCAAGATGCCCTATGGCTCTTCGGTCAACAATTCCAGCTTTGCAAATAAAAGTGTGGCACTTATGGGCCAATTGGTGAGTTTCCAATAACTCCCAATTTTACAATTTTCCTATTAAAATAATAGGACTTAGCTTCCAAATATTTTCCTATTAAATATTAAATAGGACTTTATTACAAAATATTGCCTTTAAAAATTATAAGGCCTATTGAAATAACTTGGAAGCTCTTAATATTCTCCTCGGGCTCCTTTATAAAAAAACCTAATGCCTTCGTTGCATTTCTCTTAGGCCTTAATTAAATCAAGGACTATAATATAGTTTGAAACTATATTAATCTTATAGCCACCAATATGCTTTTAATAAAGCTTAGCCCATCACATTCCCCTTGTGTGTATAGAATGGGAGAGGGGCCTTTATATAGGCCAAAGCACCCAAAATATGTGGTTATATACCACATCCTCCATTCCTTATCACAACCACCTATATAGGCGGGCTGGTGAGGCCACTTTGCTTGTAGTGGAGAGGTTGGGGGATCAAATCCCACCTATGATTTTGGCATGGACCACTTTGCATTTTCCATGGGGTTTATCCCACATGTCCGGCGTGAATGGTGGGCTTGTGGTTTAAAATGGGCTCGGCCACCCATTGTTTACGTGACTCCGGTCATGCCTTTGACTCCTTTTTTTTGCCACATGTATGTGGCATGGGCATGTGTTGGATCCACCGAGTCATTGGTGCATTGTGCATTATTTTCGTTATGGCATCACCCATCATGTTGAGTCATTGGTGCATTTTGCATTGTTTTCGATGTGGCATTGTTTATTCACCCATCATTGATATAATCCCATATGGGCCGAGTCATATGATATATTGGACCGTCCATAGGATCTCGGGATATAAGTGGGAATAATATAGTTCCCAAGTAATATGTGGAACCACCATGTGAATTAATCCTAACTCCATCCAATGTGGAAATAACACCCGAAGCATAAGGAAATAAGTTAGACCGATATAGAATGTGATCAATTTGACCGTTGAGGATAATATAGGCCTCGGTGGGGATTTGACCACCCCACCGAGATAGAAATATAGCTCGTTGAGCTCAAATTAATCCTGCAATGCAACTCGAAAGGCATATTCCACTTGACGCTCCTCGATAGGCATATCAAGTGAATTCGAATAATATAGTGCCCAAGTAATATGTGGAACCACCATGTGAGTTAATCCCAACTCCATCCAATGCGGAAATAACACCCAAAGCATAAGGAAATAAGATAGACCAATATAGAATGTGATCAATTCAACCATTGAGGATAATATAGGCCTCGGTGGGGATTTGACCACCTCAACGAGATAGAAATATAGCTCATTGAGCTCAAATTAATCCTGCAATGCAACTCGAAAGGCATAGTCCACTTATCGCTCCTCGATAGGCATTTCAAACGAATTCAAATCGTGGTTGCAAGCCACATGGTGGTTTGAGGGCCCTCCACATTAGCGATAATAAAATAGTCCTCCTTATGGTGGCTAGGCTCATTTCCATAATAATAGTTGAGCCTCTTGTTCCGCTGAGCCAACTTTTATGCCTAACAAAGACCGGAGGTTGTAGACAAAATCAACAACCTTCTTTCTCCTTGTCACCAACTGCCAAGTGTCATCTTTCCATTGGTCCACGTGTTGACTTGTTGACCAGGGTTGACCCGAACTTTGACCAGCCACCATTTGCACATGTGGAATCCATTTTTGACGTTCAAATAGTCATCGGAAGGCTCTCGAGTTATCTTCCACATGGTGTCAATCCTGGGAGATTTAGGGAACATTTTTCCTCCATATTTACCTCCGGATCACGTAATGACTTACAAGGTTTCAAATCAAATTAAACACACTTTTAGACACCCATTAGGCTCTTACAACTTATGACTAAATTTCATGCTCGAGATTTAGCACAATTCCTTCAAACTACAAATTTTCTTCCCAATTAGGTATATTTTCCTTATAGCCCTAATATCATGCAAGTCTCCATGTTTATAACAACTGATAATGGTTCTTAAGATAATACATGCATATTCTAGTACACTTTATCCTCTTCCCACCCTCCACCAAGTTTTATGGCTTATCTCTAAGCTTAACCTTCTCAACCCACTATTTCCTTTGTCAAATTAGGTCTCTCCTTTAGACCTAAGACTAAGTTTTATGCTTCATATGATATATTTATAGTGATCCTTACATCCATGTTTTTCATTTTTATTACATATTTATTGACCTCTAACTTCCTCTATTTTCCAAGATTTCATCCTTTGAATTTATTCCATGAATCGGTTTCTTGACTAGTTTCAAAAGGTTCTTGATTGTCCTTTATTGGTGTGATATACAAAAATAATTATATTCCTTTTGTTTTCTCCTTTCTACAATTTTTCTTCCCTCACTTCACCTATTATCTTAAGATTCAAAGCTTTCTCTTGATATCCCATGAATTCTTACAAGGTCTTTCCTCTACTTAATGTTGTTTATGCAAGAACATGGTATTGATTGTATCCTAACTTGTTCTTATTTAAAACTTCTTAAAATCCTCATGTTTACCACTTTAACACCTTCCACAATATCTTACCACCATGAACTTATCCTTCATCATCTACTAATTAAATCATTCAAAGTGTCATCTCTCTACTTTGATCATGATTATGCAAGACCGTTTTCGGGATTGTTTTATCTGATTTTATTTCTTATTAATACTTTACTATCCTATCCAAACTATTTAATCACTCTTTCTACACCTTATTCAATCCATAGCACAAATTCTAGTAAATGAAATTGATAGGTTTTTGTCTTGTCATCAAATTTTTGTTCAAAACCCTTAAAACATGGTATGCATGTACAATTTTTGACCGAGTGTTTCACATTTAGGATGCCAAATCACCCTTAATCATCCTAAAACTTAACATACACCCTAAACATATATAAACCTCGTCATTCACCAATTTTCATCAAATTTACATTGATACAACAAAATTTATGCAATTTTTTCATTTTAAAACCCTAGGACATGGTATGTAAACCGAGGGCTTATATTTAGGTTTTCCTTCACTTTCATGAGTTTCAAAGCTCACCAAAACTTATATTACCTCTTTAAGACCTTTTTAACCATTCTTAGTCTCTCCATAACCTATACATCCTTCAAACTATTTAAAACCTTGTATTATCGGTTAAAACACATATTGTGTACACACAGTTTCACAAGCTTTAGATCCTTATAATTATTCTTAGGTTTGTTTACTTTACACATAATATCATTACTTTTAAATCCTTCTTAATAAGGTAGACAAGAATTTCTACAGTTAAACCCTTTTGTAATTCTTTCAAACTTTTATGAACAGTCTCATATTTCATGGATGGTACATTACCTCAAATCTTGACTTTATCAAAGCTCTTATACAAGCTTAACTACATTTCTAGCCTTCATCACATCATGACCTAAATTATATCATTCACATTTATCATTCAAATTAATTCCTCATTCCACAAGAATTTTTCAAACATCAAAAGACACAAAATTCCTTGTTCATATAGAACATTCAAAATTCTGAACAACTCATAGCTTTTTTTCAATAGAGATCCGATTTACAATACCTTCTTGGGTTTACAAAACTCTTGAGCATTCTTAGCTCCTCCACACATACTTCAAAATGCTAAAATTACCCTTCCAAAACCTAAATAACTCCTTTACATTTTGAATTTCTCCTTATATGATCATGATTAAGGTAGTTAAGCAAGTTTCTTCTAACTCAACTAGAGTATGATCTCGAGTAAAACTCATGAAACCCTAACACAAGGGTGAAGACATATTATTTTCCTTTCATAAGGTATTTAATGACCTTTTCATTAATATTCTTCACACTTTACATTAGACCTCCCCATTTTACTTTAAAAATTCAAATTTTTAAAAGATGTGTTTTGGATCGAAAACTCACAAGGATCCTTTAACACCCATGGAGGGACTCAAGAAGGTAATAAAATGCCCTAAAACACTAAAAAGGCCTACTAAGACCCAAAGCAAACAAAAATTTGATGAAAACCAAAATTTTGACTATGTACATAATGATGCTCTTGCATCATACTCCCCAAGTGGGAAGATTTACACTTTGTATAAATGTATTACTTCTTTCTTTTCTTCCAATTCATTTTCTTCTTTGAATTACCTCTTTCATTTGTTTGTTTGAGCTCATATTCATTGTTGATGTATTTCTTTTTCTTCTCTTTTCTTTCTTAACTTCTAGCTTGTTTATCTTGTCTTCTTCTTTCTTTACTCTTTCTTCATTTGTCTCTTTTTCTCCTTCATCGTGTTTCAATTGAACCTTATCATCATTTTATTGTTTCTTTAAATCTTTCACATTCATTTCTTGGTTCACACCTACACAATCATAGATAAAAGCAACATTAGATTGTAAAAATAGAGACAAACTACTCTCATCTTTGTCTTCTTTCTTCTTCAAACTTTATTCTTTATCTTCCTTGTTAATCGTCCTTTGTTACATTACCACTGTATTTTTCTCCCTATCGTCTGATTTTTGCTTCACTTCTTTCTCTTGAGTCTTCATCATATAGTCCTCTTCATTGTATGCTTCTTTGGTTAAAGTTTATATCATATTTGTTTTTACTTTCACCTCATCTTCTCCACTCAACCAACTCCACATGCTTGCAATAACTTTCAATGATCCCTTCATCATGTTAATAGTGTACTTTCCTTCTTGACTAATCCAAATTGATTTTGACTTTGTTCAAAAGCCTCTTCTTCATGCATTCTTTCATTTTTGATCTTCTTGTCTTCTAAATCTTCATCCAAGGCATTGTTTATTTCCTTCATTTCTTCATCTTGTTTACCTGCATTCACACATAAAAATAAACTATCAGAATGAAAATTTGGAGGCCTTATAGCCTCTTGAGAATCTCTTTGCAAGATCTCTTCTTCATCTCCTTTTAGTTGCTCTTCTTCTTCACCAAGTACTACTCCCACTTCTGGATAACACAAACTGAACTTCATGTTTCTTTTCTTCCTTCTTTCCTCTCTTTTCCAAGCAATAATTTTCTTCCTTCTTCTTTCTACAAGCCATTCTATAGGCCATTGCACTCTTTTTCTCATATTCCATACAAGAATTTGGTTTGCCTCCTTTCTTCTTTCTACTATCCACTTCAAATCTACCTTTATCTCTCTAATCTATGTCATCAATTCCTCATTAGTCAATCTTTCCTTTATTTCACTCTCTTTCATCTTATTATAGTATCCATCTAAAAAGAAACCTCTCATTTTCACTCTCTTTCTTCGTAACACTCTATTTTCTCTTCTTCACAAGCAAGTATTTTCCATCTTGCTTCTTATCAACACCTCACCCTAGGCTTACTTTGTCTTTTGGTGTTTATATTCTCTTCTCTTTACCCTCCAATTTTATTTCACCTTGGACCTTTTCTTATCTTCTTCCTCTTTTCTTCTTTAATTCTTCAATGGCTAAGGTTTCTTTGCTCACTACTTCACTTTTACTCTTCACTTCTTCAATATCTCTTTCTTCTTTTCACTTCCAAGAGAAATATTTCCATGATACCACTTGATGACAATATAAGGATGGAAAACCCCTTCACAAGGAAATAACTTGTTAATTATAAGAGTAACTTCCACAAAAATGCTAAAATGTTCAAATACTCAATACCTTAAATTCTTACAAATACCAAATTTCTTCTTCAACCTACTCAAAATCATCCAACACACTTTATTAGATCATTGAAAAATAATCAAAATAGTATTCCCACTCTTTCACCTTTTAGCCTCTTCTTAATAGCTCTTTTATCCCTCTTAAACTATAAATCTTGTTACTTAGAATGACTCACAAGGTTTCAAATCAGACTAAACACGGTTTTAGACACCCATTTGGCTCTTACAACTTATGACAAAATTTCATCCTCTAATATTTAGCATAATTCCTTTAAACTACAAATTTTCTTCCCAATTAGGTATATTTTCCTTGTATCCTTAATAGCATGCAAGTCTCCATGTTTAGAACAACTAATAATGGTTATTGAGATAATAAAGGCATATTCTAGTACTTGTTATCCTCTTCCTACTCTCCATCAATTTTTATGGCTTATCTCTAAGCTTAACCTCCTCAACTCACTATTTACTTTATCAAATTAGATCTCTATTTTAGAATTAAGACTAATTTTTATGCTTCATATGTTATATTTCTAGAGATCCTTCCTTGCATCCATATTTTCACCTTTATTACATCTTTATTGACCTCTTATTTCCTATATTTATAAGATTTCCACCTTTGGATTTACTCCATGAATCAATTTATTGACTAGTTTCAAGAAGGTTCTTAATTGTACTTTGTTGGTGTTCTATAAAAAAAATCCTTAAATTCCTTTTTTATCCCTTTCTACATTTTTCTTCCATTGCTTCAACTATTATCTCAAGCTTCAAATATTTCTCTTGGTATCCGAATTCTTGCAAGGTCTTTCCTCTATTTAATGTTGATTGTACAAGAATAGGGTATTGACTATATCATAACTTGTTCTTGTTTAAAACTTATTGAACTCCTCATGTTTACCTCTCTGAAACCTTCCATAATATCTTATCACCATGAACTAATCCTTCATCATCTACTATTTAACTCATTCAAAGTGTTCTCTCTCTACTTTGTTCATGAACTGTAAGATTGGTTTTAGGAATGTTTTATCTGATTTTATTTATTCTTGATCCTTTACTCTCCTATCCAAACTATTTCATCACTCTTGTTATACCTTATTTAATCCAAAACACCAATACTAATAAATGAAATTTATAGGTTCTTTTCCTTTCATCAAATTGTGTTCGAGACCCTTAAAACATGGTATGCATGTACAGTTTTGGACTCATTTTTTCATATTTAGGCTATCAAATATCCCTTAATCATCTTTAAACTTAAAATACACCCACAACATCTATAAACCTATTTTTAACCAATTTACATCAAATTTCCATGGATACATCAAAATTTATGCAATTTTTCTTCATTTTAAAACCTTAGGACATGGTATGTAAACCAAGGGCTTATATTTAGGTTTTCCTTCACTTTCACGAGTTCCAAAGCTTGCCAAAACTTATATTACCTTTATAATACCTTTTTTAATCATTCTTAGTATCTCCATAACCTATACATCCTTGAACCCTTTAAAACCTTGTATTATCGGTTAAAACACAAACCTATGTACACACAATTTCAAAAGATTTAAATCCTTATAATTATTCTTAGGTTTGTTTACTTTACACATAATATCATTACTATCAAATCCTTATTGATAATATACACAATAATTTATACAGCTTAAACTATTTTGGAATTCTTTCAAACTTTTATAAATAGTCTCATATTTCATGGATGGTATAATACCTCAAATCTTGACTTTATCAAAGCTCTTATGCAAGCTTATCTACATTGATAGTCTTCATCACATTATGACCTCAATTATATAATTCACTTTTATAATTAAAAATCATTCCTCATTCCACAATCATTATTCAAACATCAAGAGATAAAAATTCCTTTTCATATAGAACATTCAAAATTTTGAACAACTCATAGATTTATTTTCAATGGAGATCTGATTTAAAATGCCTTCTTAGAATTTACAAACCTCCTGACCCTTATTGGATCCTCCACATGTACTTCCAAATGATAAACTTCCCTACCAAAACCTAACTAACTCCTTCAAAATTTAAAATTCTCCTTATATGATCATGATTAAGGTAGTTACACAAGTTTCTTCTAACTCAACTAAAGTATGAGCTGAGTAAAACTCATAAAACCATTACACAAGGGTGAAGACATCCTATTTTCCTCTCATAAGGTCTTGAATTACCTTCTACATCATTAATATTATTCACACTTTACATTATACCTCCCATTTTACTTTAGAAAT